>VSMD01114881.1:0-169917 GCA_008750895.1 Mirza zaza | reverse complement strand
TTGAGCCCAGGAGTTTGAGGTTGCTGAGAGCAAGGCTGACGCCACGGCACTCTAGCCCAGCAACAGAGTGAGACTCTGTCTCAAAAAAAAAAAAAAATTCTGAGAAGGGGCCCCTTGTCTTCATGGGACCCCAGAAGAGTGTGAGGCATAAGTAAGTGTGAGGAGCCCGAGTTCTCACGCACTTAGCGATGGAGCCTCCCGCTCTTCCCCTCCACCATGCAGCATGTCTTCTTCCAGCTCCTCCCCGGGAGACCTCCCATCTCTCCTTTTTCATGGAATGCACTTTAACTTTTTCCCAGTTTCTCTTTCTAAGCTTGCGTACTTAATACTTCATAGGAGATTGAGCAATGTGTGATTAGCCAACAGAAGATCCTCCTCCCATCCCCAAGAGCCACCCTCCTTAAAGACAGTGGGGATTCTACATAGCAATTTTTTTTCCTGTCGTGTGTTCTAATTAAAAGTCAGAGATCTATCACATATCCAGAACAGGAGCCAGATACCCTAACTGGCATCAGCTGGCAAGCCACAAAGTGTCCACTAGCTGGCATTGTCATTCTCCCAAGTTCATCCTTTTCCTCCTTTTAACTTGAGCCAGGACACTGGAAGCTAAAGCCTCAGCCCTATTCCAGGCCCCAAAACAATCTGGATATAATTTAAAAGTTCCAATCAGTCCCAATCAAAAGTCCCAATATTCAGATGACTGACTATTGAATCAATCTACATGTCTAGTCCTTTGCTAACCTGCTTCTAGACACTGGGCATCTTTCTTGTTTTTGAGAGTAAACTCTCACATATAACACATTTCTGGTTGGACTCTTGTCTTTTTCTTTATTGGGCCTAAGATATAATCTTGGTAGTTGGCTTCCTATAAAACGCAGGAGTGGAAAACACCTGGCTTGCCTACTGCCGCTCTACCCTAGACCTCAGCAGACATCACTAATTGATCGCAGCGTTCTTTCCTGCAGACTCTAGAAGTGGCATCAGGATCTCTCTCTGGGAAGCCGCTGCACTCAAGGGGAAAGCGATTTGCCACAGCTCTGTTCCTTTCAGATCTGTCCCTTGCCTCATTCTGGTTTTCCTCTCCTAAAGGAACTAGAGTTCTATCTATCGGCTGACAGGCCTTGCTGCCCGCAAGTGACCCTTCTGAGGCCGTGACTGGCTGCGCTCCTGCAGTCTCTGCAGGAGACAGACCGCCCTCTCCTCCCTGAGTGATTTCGTGGAGGTCGCTCGGGGTTAAAGGCAGAGAAGAACATATATCTCACTCATAATTAAAGGCAAGGTAGAAGTGTGTACAGAGTATAAGAAGAATAAAAAGAAGTATTAACTTAGTAAAGGCCAGAAAAGGAATCTGAGGAAGTGCATTAGCAGAAATTGTGGGCCAGCGTTCCAAGAAAGGAAATTGGGCAGCAAAGGAGACAAGACTGTGATGCAACAGGTCAAGGGAGTGGCTGGGTGGCGAGGAGGAAAGCATTATGTTAATATAAGCCCTCGTATCTCTCCTACCATTGCCAGGAAGCTCAGGGTCCACTTTCCCACACGAAAGCAGTAGCTATGTCAGCTCCCATCGCTAGACTATTTGCTCTCACTTCCCTTTAAGGCTTTAGGGATTTTTGTTTGTTTGGGGGCAAGTTTGTTTTGTTTGAAACATATGATTTATATCTAAAATATATACATATTATATATGTATTAGTTTTTGCACCTTCCATTTACAATAATGGATTAGTCCAAGTTGTAAACTCTTTGCAGAAAGTCCATGGGACCTCAGACTTCCACTTGAAAGGAGAAATTTTTAAAAGTAGCAAGAAACCTGTTGATCCTCCTCCCTCGCTATAGCTCAACAAGTCTTTATTGGGTATTGAACGTGCCTTCAGCTCTGAATTCATGCTGTGAAGAACATAAAATTGAACTGGCCACCCATGTTCTTTATTAGGAGCTTATCACCTTCTCGGAGAGACTGTGCTGAAATATAATAGTTTATAAAAACAGCCGATTCACATGGGTACGTAGCGTGAGTGACAAGTAAACCTCCGTTGTTTTAAGCCGCTGAGGTTCTGCAGTTCTCCAGCAAACCCTAACCCGGAGGTGCTCACAGTGTAAGGCCCAGACCAGTGGCATTAGCATCACCCACGGGTGTTAGAAACAAATCCCCAGGTCCCACCCCAGACTTCTGACTCAGAAGCTCCAGGGAGGCACCCAGGAATCTGTTTTAACTAACACTCCAGGTGATTCCGACGCACTGAAGTTTAGGAAACCCCAGCGATATTGTCCACCACGCCTCACATTGCCCCTCTTCTTCCAGGACCAGATTCTACAATCTCACATACGCCAACACGCGACAGCAGAGAGATGAAGAATGGAATTCAAGCTGTAGCCACCTGGCTCAAGTTTTAAACTAACAGTTCCCTTTGCAAGAGTTAAAGACTCAAATATCTAAGCAAGAGGCTTTGCTTAAAATGGAATCAGCTCAAGTGAAGATGGCCCAAGTCAAATTCAAAGAACAAAACATGACCACAGATATTGACCATCTCCTGTGTGCTGATCCACTCTTCATATCCCCTCCCAAAATTAAAAACTATAAAGTTATTTCTGATTTACAGAGGATAACATGGAACCTGAGAGCATTCGAGGAACCTTTCCAAGACCCCATGGTTTGTCTAGTGGACCTGAGTGCTCGTGTGCCTGGCCCAAGACCCTGCGCCCCTCGCTGATCAACGCCACCAGGCAGATGAGCTCTTTACTGACAGCACCTCCGTCCACCTCATCACCATAGTACCAACCTACCCCTAATTCCTTGGGTGTCACTTCACCATTATGCCTTCAGGTGTTTTTAGTTTTGTTTTTTGCTTGAAAAATGAGACATTCTGCTACTTACCACCCATTTACCCATGTGGTGGAATGAATTAAGGTATGTTAAATACTTTAGAGAACTAAGGAAGCAAAGTGTTACAAATGTTATTACAAGTAGCCATAAATCAGGTAAAGAATGTCATGTGCAAGTTGGGACATAAACTGGGATTAAGCCTCATAAAAATAAAAGAACCCAAGGCATGTGTTTCTTTGAATTCTAACAATAAAATACTTAACCTAAAATTTAGGTTAACCAGGCACCGAAGTAGTCCGTCCCCTCAGAAAGGCATACTCTGAGAATGTTGGGCAGGGTAATAATAATAAGGCATGTTTTTGAAGAGATGGGTAATCTGATATGTATCTTTATTTTAGAAAAAATATAGCAAAATTTGACAGTGTACTGTGTGCCAGAGGTAGTTTCTAGCTCTTTACATTATTTAACTCATTACTCTTTACAACAACCCTAGGAAGTCAGTCCTATCAGCATCTCCCATTTGACAGATGGGGAAACTGAGGGACGGAGGCCACGTGACTGGTAAGTGGCAAAGCTAGAATAAGAATGTAGCAGTCTGGCTCCGGAGTCTTAACCCGGCTGTTGCGTGCTTGCGCATCTATGGTGATAACTTGTTTAATTTCTTCCTCTTCTTCCATTAGCTTATTCCATTTACCCCTCTCCTCTGGCTTTTCTCCACTATCTCTGGCTCAAACTCTACCCAGAACTCCAGCAGGAGGTCAAAGAATGTCACATTAAGCTACGACAAAACCAAACAGCACGGCTGTGGCACATGAACTTCTAATTCTTTTCACATGAAATCAAGCAGGTTAATTCTGCAGCCTCGTGCCAAAGAGCCCCAGACCAGAAGGGAGTGTCCCTTGCCGGCCGGCACCTGCTGTGGCGGAAGGAGCGCTGAGCATATCGGTTCGTGGCTCTTGGTGACAACCGTGGCTTTTTGGCCTCACAGCTTCCTTCCTCCCCCAGTGCTCACTCCATTTCTCTTGTCTAAAAACTCTGCCCCAAATTGATGCCTTCCAGATAACTTTTTCAATGTAATTCCATTTCAAAGTATTTGAGAGTTGGCCAGATTCTTAGAAACCAGCAACCTTGCCCCCACATGGCCCTGAGAAGTGAGTGATTCGCTAGGTAACTCAGCGGGTGGACGTGCGTTGCAGGTGACTCGGCAGTGCTGTGCGCCCCAGCCCCCCTGGCTGAGCCAACAGGACTCCAGCGCGTGGACCCAGCTCCCCGACAGACCCAGCCTTCCGCCTAGTCTCACCACTTCCTAGATGTGTCATCTTAAGACATTATTTCATTACTATCAGAAAGATTTAAACATAATGATTTACAAAGGGTACATGATTACATGTTTAGAAAATCCAAAGAAATTCACTAAAAGAGCTATTTACTTTCATAATCTTTTCTCTCTCCAGATGAGTAATAAAGCACACAAAAATTGATCACCTTCCTGCGTACCAATAACCAATTACAATGTTTAATTTCTTTCCAAACAGCTACCCAAAACACAAAATACTTACAGATTTAGCAAAAGAGGTACATTACTTATATGCTAAGAGATAATTTAATTGGCTTGGTAGAATGAGAAATATTTCTTCTCCTAAATGGAAAAATTAGATATATAAATGATATCTGATTTTTTACCAAAATGATATATATCTCAAATGCAATCCTAATCAAAAGCACATTGTTTTTACTAGTATTCTACAAAATTATAGTAAAATTCATCTACAAAAATAAATGGATAAAACTATAAATATTTTGAAAGAGATGAACAAGGCTAAAGGGCTATTTTTATTGGATAGTGAATTATGGCAGAAAGCAAAATCAGAGCATTGTTAATTCTAACACAGAACTAGACACACACTAACGGAACTACAGAGGAAGGCTGTTACATATAAGAATGTAACATGATATGGAAATTTAAGATATTTTTATAAATGATATTGTACCATCTGGTTGGAAACAGGAGAGTTGGGGAGAGAAGTGAGAAACTTAAGTCCACACCTTACTCAAAACCCAAATGGAGTTCCAAATGCTGTTAAGATTTAAAGAAAAAAAAAAAAAAAACAGGAAAACTAGCACAGGACAAGATCTGATAATTAAATAGCAAGAGGAGTAATAGCTTAAGTTTGAGAAGAAAAATACAATCATCCTATAAAAGTTAATTTACCTTAAATTTTTTAAAAAAATTATAAACATTAAAATAAACAGGCAAATAGACTAAGAAAAAAATTCAGTAAAAATGGCAAATCATTATTTTTATAACATCTTTATAGTACAAAAAGGCAGTTCAAGTCAATTTTTTAAAATGATGTTGAAATACTAAATTATATAAACTCTCACACATAGACAAGAAAATAAACCTTCATGATAATTAGGCAAAGGACAAAACACAATTCATACAACAGAGAAATACAATTAAACAAGCTTATGGGAAAATATTAACATTATTAATCAAAGACATTTTAAATTAAAGCAAAAGTGGGGAACCGTTTTCCAACTGAAAACTAACAAACATTCTTTTTCAATAAAAACATTCAGTGTTGGCGAGGTTGCACCAAAGCTGTGCGCGCCGTGTTTCCAAGTGCAGAGCAGCACAAATTCCAAAGCCATAAAAGTGGAATTCACCTTCTGTAAAAAAAAAAAAAATCTTTAAAGAAAAAGAAAGACTGTAAGCACAGATGTGTTTACAGTAGTGCCGTGTATTTTAGTAACAACGGCGTGACCTGCTGCTTTCTCACCTTGAGGCCACTTTCGTGTCACTCCCAAGTGTGTTCTCCCGTGTGTGTGCCTGTCCCTGGAACATTGTGGGGGCTCAGGAATTCATCTGTTGAATGAATGAATGAATGAAGTGACTCCATCTTAAACAGCAGCAGCAGATTGTTTTAATATGGTTCTTGATGAAATGCGAACCTATTAATTTGCTAATTATGAAAATTATGTTGCAACTTGGAAAATGCTTCAGGATAGCAAAGCAAAGTGGGTTGAAAAGCAGAATACATAATTGTACATAAATTATGATTGTAACTAGATAACAGTTGTAGGCACATGGACAAACCCTGGAAGAGAATATGTAAATTTAATAATGTTTTTTGTTAGAGTCATGGGATTATGGAAGAAAAGTCTTTCTTTTTTAGAATGCATATTAATTTTTCTCTTTTCATGACTGTGAAAAAGGCAGAGGAAAAAATTCACAGGCTCTTGAGTCAGAATACTTGGATATAACTCCTGGCTCTACTACCGTAATAGCTTCGTGACCTTGGACAGATTACTGGAACTCTTTGAGCCTCAGTTTCCTCATCTATTAAATGGAGACTATAATAGCTACCTCTCAGAGCTGTTGTGAAGGTAAATGTTCTAATGCGTGTGAAAGCATTTTATAGACTATAAAGTGCTACATAAATGTAAGACGCCATTATTCTTAAAGTGGCCTCTGTTTCATACGAAAAATAAGTTTTATTTCTTCCAAACTGTTGACGTTTAGTCATTTACATGCCACGCAAAAATAATTGCAAAGTTATTGAAATACACACCATCCAAACTGTGTTTCACAAGCTAGTGCTAAACAAGCTCTAAACACATCCCCTCCTGGGTAGCAGAGGGTTTCCAGCTGGGACTGAGGAAATGCTGGGAATGAATAGGAAGTGAACCCAAAGTGAAAAAGCTTCCCCAGGTGACCAAATAAGGAAAATCACAGAAAATCTATCACCAACTTTTAAATGTTAATTATTTAATTTTTAAAAATCAAAACAATATCAAAGGAAAAAGAAGGAAAAGCCTCAGTCCCATTCCTGTCCCTAATCACCCAGTTCCCTTCCTCCCAGGTGGCAACTATAGCTGAGTCACTACCTGTCCTTCTAGGGTCTTTTCTGCGTATGTAAGCAAACATAAGTGTGTTGTTTTTTTCCTTTTAAAAAATTTAGTGCTACATCTTGGTGCTGTTTACATATTAGTTCATAAAGAATTTCCCTATTCTTTCTTTCAGTTGTGTTCCCCTCCATTGGATGAATGTGCCTTTATTTAATATATGCCATCAGGCCACTTTGAATACAGGGACATCCAGGTTGACCCAGTGTCTGCTCTGCCCTCCAAGGGAGGTTTCGTTTTGCTGTGACGATGAGGCAGGCAGGAATCTTTCCCAGAGCCATCCACGCCTGAAAGGGCCCATTGCTTGCTTCTCTTCTGACAAATGAGACGCGTCTTTCAAATCTTCTCAGTTATTTTTCTTACTCAGCCCGCCTCAAAACCACATGGTTGGAAAGATCTATCTCAGTGTGCCCTTGTTTTAAAAAGTCACTACGATGCTGTGTGAAAGACTGAACCAGACTACCTGGGTCCAAGAGCTGACTCTTCCTGGTTTCTATTCAAATTCTCTCTGCTTCAAAACGGGGATGATAATGATAGCACACACAGGGTTTTATAAGGCATAGTGAGTTAATATGTACCAGTGGCTCTTATTATGTCTTCCATCTCTCAGAGGGTATTAGGAAGGAGCAACTAAAATGAAACAAAACAAAAAACAGGTGTCTTTATCTAAAAAAATTATGCACTAAAACAGTGGTTCTCAAACTGTGGTCATGGACCAACAGTGTCACTGGGGAATGTGTGAGGAATGCAAACCTGCAGAATCAGAAACCCTGAGGGCGGGACCTAACCATCTGTGTTTTAATAAGCTTTCCAGGTAATTCTGATGCACACTGTGGTTTAAGAACTATTGTTTTAAAATGTAGAGTTTGGCAGGGGAGGGTGGTTTTTAAACATACTTAGGCCATGGAGATCATGCAAATGATGTTCTTTGTGGGACACAATGAATTGGAAACATAGAATTCCATGCATTTTACTAGTGACAAAATACGCCCGTGTTATTTGTATGCTGTTCTGTGCATCTCAAAAAATATATACGACTGTCTTCTTTTAAATCACATTTCTGAAGTTTTCTCTTAACGTTTGTTTGCCATGAGTTCAGTAGCACTGGTAGAATAGCAGTTGTCAATATTTTAAGTAAACTCTACAATTACAAAAATGGGAATAAACCACTATGATTTAACTTTTGTCATTATCTTCATTTTTATCTAGTAATTCAGCAAACATTGACTGAGTATTGACTACATGTCAAAAACCATACTAAGCACTTGGAATTCTGGAATGAGCAAGACAGGCAGTAGGAAAATATGACCAACCCATAGATCTAGCATATGATTTATCCATAGAAAATAACAGTCCAGTTATACTGTACTCATGTTTGATGCCATTGGGCAAACCTTCTAGAAAGAAACAAGCCATTACTGTTGCTGTTCTCCTTGGGTCTAGCACAATGGTTTCCCCAATGAAGAAATGCTATCCCATAGCATAAAGCAGGGGTCCTCAAACTTTTTAAACAGGGGGCCAGTTCACGGTCCCTCAGACCGTTGGAGGGCCAGACTATAGTTTTAAAAAAACTATGAACAAATTCCTATGCACACTGCACATAGCTTGTTTTGAAGTAAAGAAACAAATGGGCAGAAACACCCACATGTGGCCCGCGGGCAGTAGTGTGAGGACACCTGGATAAAGCAAGGATGTCAAGTAGGTCTGTGGGTCATTCCAGCCAGTTGGTGGGGCCACCTGGGAGCATGATTTTGAGCAGGTGCTGAGATGAAGTCCTGGCTGGGCAGGAAGGGGTGCTGTGCTGGAGCGCCGTGAGCAAGAAGGAAGGGACCCCAGCAGAAGGTATTTCACGTGCAAGCCCTGAGCGACCAGACTTCCTTTTCCTTTGGGGTAGGGAGGCTATTTCTCAGCATTTCTTGGATTTCAAAATCCAGCCCTTTGCCTTGCCTCTCCCTGAGGCTACCAATATTGTTGCCCGCCTCCTTTCCCCTGTACTTTCTCCAAGAGCCATTGGGAACAGCCTGGCCAGGTTCAGAGTCAGTGCACAGTAGTTTCCGGATGTCAAGGCCGTTTGCATGGAAAGATTATCTCTGCGATGTCTGGCTGAGGCCCAAGCACCCAGCCCTCTGCTGTCTTCCACCGGAGTGGAGGCACCGTTGTGCCCCTCAGCAGGCAGCAGCAAATTTGGGTTTGTCTCCCCGAGTGAGCGTGCTAGACGCTCCCCTTTGCTACTTGGCTGGTTTGACACAGCTGTGAACAAATGGCCCTTCTCCTTCCACCTCCGTGTCGACCACCCTCTTAGAACAAACTTACAAACGGTTGATACTGTGAGTTTTGTGCAAGAAAACAAGAGCTGAGACAAAGCGGCCACTATAATCAAGAATCTGCTTTTGGGGCTCATTCTCCATTCGCTCTGCAATTAAAAAAGTATGCTTGTCATTTCTAGATTAATCTGTAGTTGCTTCACGCCTCTCCTACAGGAAAATCGTGGCTCCCTATTTAGAATCCAGTATGCTCACAGCTCTAGGGGATTTTAATCAGATTGATCTGATTCAGATGGTCAGCTAGAGCCAACATTTAGAATGTGTGGTGCAGAAAGCCTGTTCGATAATTTAAGAAATGACAAAGACCCTGGGACCCTACATCTGAAGGCCAAAGATTTTGTTTCCCCCTATTTCCTTCAAGAGGAGCCAATATAGAAACTTCCCAGGAGAGTCATCATTAGTTCTATTGAGAATAAGCGGAGGTTATATTTATCCTGATTTGCTGAAAACATTAGAGACTATTTTCCCAAAGATGTTATTTCCCTGTACTCATATTTTGCCTCTTTATTCAAATTCAGACTGTCAGGGGAAAGAGAGACACAAAGCCTCAGGTGTAGCAAAAGGCTGTTTATTTGGGGCATCTGGGTGCAGAGCGTCCACCTGAGGGCAGGCCAGCCTTGGGCTCAGTAGAGGGATTCTCGGGGGTGTGGGGCCTGGGCCCGAACAGCTGCTGCGGTAGAAAAAAGTGTTTCAAACAACCAATTTCTGGGACCCCTGGGTCAGTAGTCTCATCCCGTAGGGATAAGGGAGGGGGGTAGTTCCTTCCTTATCAGGGGCAGGAGTGCTGGCTACAGCTGGCTGTCAGCTCCACAACCTCTGGGGACACTCTAGCCCCCTGCGGCCGTTTCACACACCTCAGTTTTCCATTGACCACGCTCTGCGGCCCACACGCACATACGTGTTCAGTCCCCACCTGGAACAGACCTAACATTCCACCCTTTTTATTATATACACGTAAGAAAAGGAAGGGTAAAGATTGGGAAAAGGGTAAAGATTAAAGATTAGAAAGATTGGGAAGCAGGCATCATGGTCGTCTTTCTGACCACTTTTCCTGTTCCTGGAGATTTGGTTATTTCCTAAATGCAGTCAGGCCTATGCAGGGCATGTGATCTTTGTCCCTGAGATATGGTTTGGGGCAGGAAACAAGGGCCTGGAGTTTATCGCTCCATAGTCTGTCTGGGAGTTTTTTAGGAATATCTTGAGGCTATAAAACAAATTCTAAAAGCTGTGAGTTGGGGAAATGTAAAGAGAAAGATTTATATATATTTTTTCCTGGGCTGTTTTTAGGTTTTTGTGAAAACAGAGTCCCAGCAGGTCGCCTGCTGGTTTGGGAGAGAGAGAGCAAAGAGTAGGGAGAGCTCAGAATTGACTTTTAGCTGTTATTAGAAAATCGGAAGATTCATGGATGCTGTAATATTCCCCTTTTCTGTCACAAATTTTTATGTAAAATGAACTCAGATCTTTCTGCTGTAGCTTCTTCGAGATGAGGAGGGGCACAGAGATTATTTTTTTTTTGGAGTTGATTTATTAAAAGCCCCTCCCTTTTAAACTGTCTTGAAGTTAGAATAGAGGCAGGATGGGGTTTCACTGGAGAGAAATAGTCAGGGCCTAAATTTTACTAGACAGTGGAGAAAGTAGGGTTTGAAAATGAGAGTTTCTTAAGAGTGGCCTTAACTAAGGCCACTAGGGTCCTTAGTTAAGAGTTTAAGATCACGTGTGGTGAGATGAGCTCACAGTTTTGAGAAGGTAGAGAGGATTCTTGGACTGCAGGCAGATAGAGATGTCATAGAGCTCCCACAGTAGGTTTGAGTCGGGAGAGATGACTCTTGGACAGGATTTCCGGAAGCTTAGCTGTAGTGAGAGAATTATTTCAAAGGTTGAAGGGGACCCTGGTGGTTCTGGGAAATCTTTGAGTAAAATCTAGTCTCTAGGCTGTAAGTGCTGCAGTCTCTTTAAGAAGCCATCCAAGTGAGTTTTATTGCTGGCAGGTGGGTGCCAGGTGGGGGTGGTGGAGAAAGACAAGGGAACCAAACCGAACTTACTAATTTTTATCTCCTGAAATCAGTTTTTACAATTTTATGCACCTGTCTCAATAGCCCTTAGGCCTAGAGAGGATAAATTAGATTGGGTCAGGTGGAATTTAATCATTTAAATTTTGGAGATAACTTTGCTATTTAATACTACTTCAGTAGCTTTGGAAAGCAAAGCAAGAGAATTAATGTTTTAAATAAAAAGTCACAAAAAGTTTTAGTTTTTTCTATGACATTTTCTAATGAAGCAAATCTTGGACTGCAGTTCATTATAAACTGTTGTTTAAGAAGAATCGGAGCAAAACCACCACCATCCATGGATGGTAAAGACTTCGCAAAAGTCATGGTTCCAGATGTAAAGCAGATTTGGTTATTTTTGTGACACATCATTTAGACACATCATAATAATATGTGATTATTATTGATAATATATATTAAGGCTTACTAGAACTTCAGGAATTTCACACAGCCTTAGGGCAGATATTTATAAAAGCGAATATTTTAAGAAAACTTTGCTTTATCACATACTAAATTCCTTCTTAAATTCCCTTTGTAAACTTTATTCCAACCTGCACAGACCATCTACCAAATATGCCTAAAACTTTTTGTTTTTAATGAAATATTAGATGTAAGCCAATTAATTAGAGCTCTTTTACATATTTTGGTAGGGAAACATCACATATACATGGTTACACAAACACGTAGACATGCAGACAATTTTAGATGAAGTAAGGCAGGAAGTTTTATAATTTGAAAGCTCAGAGTATCCCAGGGAAAAGTTGTACATAAAGTTTCAGTTAAGCTTTTTCATAAGCCAGAGGAAGGAAGCCATGCGACCTTTTCCCAGTGGGGGTAATCAGGAAGTATAAAAGGGCTGGGCAAACGTGTTGTCTCCCAGCAGACAGAGAAACAGTGAATACACAGGGCTGTATTTTGTCTTTCACTCTGACGAGGGAGAGGAGACGGAGGAGAGGCCCTGAGATCCAGGAAGAGCAGAGGTCGCGGCTCCTGGGCTCTCACCTGTGCCAGAGTCGCCACAGGCTCGCCACCGGCGCGTCCCAGTGCAGCCTGCTCCGAGCCTGCCCCTGCCGCGCCGTCCGACTGCAGCAGGCCCAGAGGGTCTTGGGTTTGGAGGACGCCCATCCAGGAAGGGGCAGCGGTTCCAGGACGCAGGTGCGATCTCCCGTTTTAGGGAGAGGGCACTTGTTTTCCAGTGCCTGTACTTTGTCAGCAGGGGCACGGTCCTGGCGGAGCCCATTTCTGGGCACATTTCCTCTGGGGACCCAGAGTCGTAGGGCAGGCCGCGCTCAGTTCCCGTGCAAGGGTGTGGCTGCCGTCTCCTCGCCTGGGGCCTTTTGAGTGACTCTCTGGAGGAACTCCTTTACAGGGCAGCGCGATTTGGAAACCTTTTTTCTGTTTGGGGGGCTATTAGTCCCCCTCTCTTTTTCCTTCGCCTCTCCCCATCTTGGTCATGCAAGACCGTGAAGGCCAGGTTTGGGGGGATCCTTTTGTGGGGTTTGAGGGCCTGTTGTCAGACTCGGACTGGGACGTAAAATGTGTATTGAGGAATAAAGTTCCCTCGGGAATTCCCACTTGATAATCCCATAATGGGCCTGTTTTAGGGACGGTGACTGTCCCCACTGGCTGGACAGGAGCACGTCTATGGATTTTATTGCCATGTGCCTGAGCATTAAGCCAAACCCTCTCATTCTTTTCGAGATAGAGTAGAAGAAAGAATAGTGTAGAGGTCGTGAAAGGTCACATCATAAGATTGAGTTAAATACGTTAGGTCCGTAGCCGAGAGAGAGACTTGAGGCCTCAGGAGTAGCAAAATGCCGCTTATTTTGGACATCTGGGTGCAGATGGGTGGAGGCGAAAAAGCGTCCACCTGAGGGCGGGCCAGCCTTGGGTTCTGTAGAGGGCTTCTCGGGGGCAGCGGGGGCCTGGGCCAGAACAGCAGCTGCAATAGAAAAAAGTGTTTTTCAACCAATTTCTGGGACCCCTGGGTCAGTCTCATCCCGTGGAGATAAGGGAGGGGGATAGTTCCATCCTTATGGGGGGTAGGAGCATTGACTGCAGCTGGCTGTCAGGCTCACAACCTCCCAGACTCTCCAGCCCCCCGAGGCTACTGTCTCACAAACCATTCACCGCATTCTGCCCCCCTCGACTTTGGGAGTTCCCAGCTGGAACAACCCTAACAAGTTCACAAACTCACCATTCCATTATTTTTGGGTATCCTTTGGGTCTCCATTTCTTGGCTTTTCTAAATATTTGTTTTCTTTATAAGTTTCTTCATTTTTTTTTTTTTTTTGTGAGACAGTCTCACTCTGTTGCCCGGGCTAGAGTGCCGTGGCGTCAGCCTAGCTCACAGCAACCTCAAACTCCTGGGCTCAAGCCATTCTCCTGCCTCAGCCTCCTGAGTAGCTGGGACTACAGGCATGCGCCACCATGCCCGGCTAATTTTTTCTGTATATTCTTAGTTGGCTGATTAATTTCTTTCTATTTTCAGTACAGATGGGGTCTCGCTCTTGCTCAGGCTGGTCTTGAACTCCTGACCTTGAGCGATCCTCCCACCTTGGCCTCCCAGAGTGCTTGGATTCCAGGCGTGAGCCACCGCGCCCGGCCTTCTTCAAACATTTTAATGCTCTTATTTAACTTTGCTTTCCACTCATGAAAAAGTGCATACAAGTTCTGGAACATCTAATCTTAAACCCCACCACGAAATGATGCAAAATTACAAACTAGGCACCCTGTTGGTGTTTCCCACAAGATAATGAATTGTAAAACTCTTAAATTTTCACCTGGTTGGTTCTAACTGTAAGCCGCCGTGCCATCTGACTAGCAGATGGCCAATTCCCAGTTACTGCTGAGGAACGATAGACAGGAAGAGCATTCTACATTAAACCAGAGACTGCTCTTTTTATAATAACCTCCATTTCCCCTCTCACCAAGTGTGTCCGCATGGGTGACACTGAGGAGAAAAACTGCATGTTCACTTTTTTGTTGATTTTTCTTCCCATCTTCTATTGGAAGGAAAGTGACAGAGATACCGTGTTTCCCCGAAAATAAGACAGGGTCTTATATTTATTTTTCCTCAAGAAGACACCCTAGGGCTTATTTTCAGGGGATGTGTTACTTTCTTAAAGTACGGTACATCCATCTACATTTATTCAAATATAGTTAAGGCGTCTTCTTCTGGAACATCATCATCACTCTCCAAACCCTGAATTCCATCCTGAATTTCTTGCGATTCTATTTCCTTTAGCACCATTGGCCCCAATCTCTCATGTGGAGCCATAGAGCTCTCACGGGGCAGATGAGAAGGGCTGCTCGTCTTCTTTCTGCGCAGCCACGCCCGTCACTAGGGCTGATTTTCGAGATGGGGCTTCTATTGCACAAATGCTTAGAAATCCTGCTACGGCTTATTTTATGGGTAGGTCTTGTTTTCGGGGAAACGTGGTAATGGGGTAGCAGAGGAACAGGGCTCTGCAGACACCTTGATTTTGGACCTCCAGCTTCTATACCTGTGGGAGAATAAATTTCTGTTGTTGTTTTATTGTTATTTTGTTTTGAGAGTAAAAGAATGAACAGTAAGAAATAGGACAAGGCCACGGCCTATCTCTGGAGGGTAAACCCTGGCTTTGGTTGGGACTGTCGACATTGCGGACACAACACGTGAGCCTTGTCCATCCGCCGGCCCCGAGCACGGCTTTTACGGCCAGTCATAAAAGGGAAAGTAAAGGCTCGTTGTGAAGCAGTCACACGTATTTAACAAAGGTGAGACAAGCTGGCACCACTGTAATTTATGCCCACTAGCACGGGCTTCCGTGGTGATCCGATGGCAGAGGGCACAGCTAATAAGGAACTTCAAAAGAAGAGAGAACACATTATGAAGTGCAAATTAGTGTAAACAGTGTGCATTTTCCACCATAGGGAAACTAAATTGTACTTGAAAAGATCAGGAAATATCACTATTAGTGCATAGAAATTACCCAGCCATGCGATACGGATTTCACATGATGGGTTTTGCCATAAAGAAGACCCTGTCATCACTATAGTATTTAGCTTTTAAAAGAAATGAAATGGTAGCTCTTGAAAGCACTTAAGAGAGCTTATCTGCCGAATCTACACTTGTAAATATTTTCCTTGTGCAGACAGAATAACTGGATCTTGTTGCCTGGTAATAACCCTTAGAACCCTTGGTTCTAAGACCAAGAATTAAAGTGACCCCCGCAAGCCCCCACTCACAGGAAAAACAATTCTATCCCCATCAGCTTGTGCTTGAGGATCCCATTTCCATGTCCTTGGTTATTTGGTTACTTTTCTCTGGATCTTTTCCCCACTCCTCCTCTTCTCTCAAAATAAGAAGCGTAGTTAGGTCTGACCGCAGACTCCCCCGGCCTCCCCCAGCTCATTCCCACTTCTTACCCCTGTGTCCGTTACTTTGGCTTGGACAACTTCATCAGAAACATAGACACTTTTGAATTCCTAAAAATTATGAACACAAATCAAAACCTTCTTACATCGTAATATCAATCTCTCTATTAAGTGGAGTGTGTACACATGACACATGAGCCTGCCCTGGAAATCACGCGCTCACCTGTGAACTAACAGCTTTGCAAGAGACCGGCTCCCGGTTCCTCCCAGGTCTTGACCAGAGAGTGTGCAGTGTCGTGCACGGCACATAACAGAGGGAGAGCGAAACACTGTGATTAGGACGCTTAAGTCAGTTGTTTCCAGTGCATTAATTTAGTTGTAAGAAAGTTGCGTAAGTCAAACCCTTTCTGAGACCCCAGAGATCAAAGAGAATTCAGTTAAGGGGAATTGTTTGAAGAGTAGCAACTATACTATCCTTCGCCAGAAGTACTGTGAAATGTAGGTCTTGGTACACTTATTTCTGTAATCATTATGCACATTTCAGATTTCAAGGAAATCTGGGAAAAAATGTAGATATAATCATTTGAAACTTGCGTGGACTGGCATTTTGTTTTAGAAAAGCAGACCGCACCATGCTCAAAGCAAAAGTATGTCCTGATGTAATCTACTAGTGCCAAGATGGTTAGTGACATCAGTCAAGTCCCTCAAAAGTGACAGAATAAATATGCACAACTGTGAAATGTTTCGCAAACTAAAGCAGATAATCTGTTTAACCAAAGGGACTACACTTCAGAACTGAAAGGAGTGCTATGAATCCCAAATTCAGAAACCCCTAGCCCTTTGCCCCATGTCCTTCAGTGCCTTGCTACACAGTGTGGCCCCCATACCAGCAGCACAGGTGCGACCTGGGGGCTTGAGAGACATGCAGAACCCTGGCCCCATCTCAGACCTATTAAATCTGCATTTTAATAAGATTTTCCAAAAGGTCTGCATGCACATCAAGGCTTGAGGAACACTGTTTACTTGATCATTTTCTTTTTTTTTCAATTGAGACAGGGTCTCACTCCATCACCCGGGCTAGAGTGCAGTGGCGTCATCGCAGCTCACAGCAACCTCAAACTCCAGGGCTCAAACTATCCTGCCTCAGCCTCCTGAGTAGCTGGGACTACAGGTGTATGCCACCACGCCTGGCTAATTTTTAAGTTTTTTGTAAAGATGGGGTCTCCCGGTGTTGCTCAAGCTGGTCTCAAACTATCCTTCCACCTCGGCCACCCAAAGTGCTAGGATTATAGGCGTGAGCCACCGTGCCCAGTCTCTGTCTTTTTATACATGTTAACTGTAAGTTATTTTGTCTTCTTAAACTCCCTCATCAGGAAGTTAAAAACAAAACCATAGCCCTCAATTCCCTTGGATAGCCATCCGCAAAGCCGCTTTCTATCTTTAGATCCACAGGGTGGCCTGTCCCACCCAAGCCCTAGGCAAGGGGACAAAGCAGCTAGAAGATGGCTCTTGGCCATCAGATATTCCCTTCAGTGAGGGATCTCCCTAGAATCCGCTTTTTTATTTCATGCACTTCCTTACCATTTAGAGTTTTAAAAAACTTCAAAGGAGAACCAGGTGCTCTAGGATGAACAGCTATTTATCATTGCTGTTAATGTACTGAGAGAGTTATTTCTGTAGCAATTCTAAGGAGATTTTGAGCAGGGCAGGAAGAATGAGCAGGCTGTAGCCACACTCACCAAAGAGCAATCTACCCTGCGGCTTACAACACAGGAACCTGGAAAGAAGGGGGTGCGGAGCGGACAGAATGTTCTCTCACCTGTTCAAATTAACACGGGCAAAGTTGTGGGGCTCTAACTTGAGGTGAAGCAGCTTGTCTTTCTTTTTCAGGGACCTCTAAACCAGCCTCCAGTTTAGTTTTCCATGATGTCAGGCACAGCAGAATTTCCAAGAGTAGAACATTCTAGGAGGGGAGGCATGGGTTCCCAGGGAGGAAGGGCAGATGTCTCAAGGCATGGTTCCAAAGGACATGGGAAATCATTTGTCACCATTCTAGGTCATTTTCTTTGGGGACAAAACAGAGATAGGTAGCCATTCTTGCTAGTTCTCCAACCTACCCCTTTTTGGAAGGTACTTAGATATTTTCAGGCATTTTAAGGAATCGTTTATAAACGGGCTCCTACCTTTCCTCTTTCTTGTTTTTTCTTCCTAGCACATGACATGCAGCAGTATCTTCAAAGAATACTCTGTAAGACAAGTGCTGTAAATGATTCCTTAGAGTCATACTTCTTGGAAACAGGATCAGAAGTCACCTGCATCCGAATTACCTGCAGAGCTTATTAAAATGCAGTCAGGTGGGTTTCGCTCCAAATCTACTAAATCAGAACACAGGGGAGTTATATTTTAGAATCTCAATTTTGAACACACTTTTAGGTGATTTTTACGCATGTAAGTATTACTTGCAGTTTAAAACCATTTGAACTTTGGACCATGAAAACACTCTGGCCTGCATAGTATTCCACAACTATCTCTAAGCTTAGATAGGGGTAAGAGTGAGCCTGGGGTGTCTTGTCACTCTAGGGAGTCTAAACCCAACCCAAGCTATTTCAGAGTGTTAGGGGTATGGGCAAAGTTTATCAGTGGATACCTGATAAGCTGATTTAACACATTAACTGCCAGGAGAGCTGTATTCAACTCACTCTAGTTTTGCCCCCGGGACCACTCGAAGCTCATATAAAATCTTGTTGATGTTCTTGTTACAATTAATATTGACAAGTGAATTCCAAAAAACATGGATTAAATGAATGGAAGCCAATAAATTTCATTTTTCTATTTATGTTTACCTTTAAATTACACTCAAAGTTTTTATACTATTTTCATAATAAAACATTGTGGCCCCAAGGGAAAGTTTCTGATTTTTTTGTGTGGCCATCAATGTATTAAGTTGTAGCTTGATGGTTCTCTACCCCAAATCCTCTCTGCCCTGCTCACAGATGTCTCCACACCAACCTGTGGGATAGAACAATCAGTGTAAGATAATCATCTACTAGATGATTGTGGAAACCCCTAAAGCTTCACACAGATTACCTGGGAACATACAGCATTCCAATTAGGTATCTAGTTAGGCTATGTCTGAACTCATTTTGCAAATGATTGACCACATCTTGGGTATTTTGGAGTTTGCAGTGCCACTGGAATTATGCTCCCGTTTCTTACTTTCTACACTAGAAATTCCCCAACACCTATTCACCAAGCTCTAGCTTCACTGTGTTCTTGTCACTTTATTGGCATTTCTTTTGTCTTTCCCTGGTAGAAAGAGAACATTCCCATGAATACTAGAATGAGAACATGGTCCAGAAAGAGAACTAGCACAATATTCAATGTTTGTAAGTGAGTATTGATGCACATTTTAATTAAAGCTCCAAAGACAACAAACAAATCAACCAGCACAAGCTTTAAACATTTATAGCAAAAGAGTTCTCCCTAAGTTATCTGTTTCTTATCAGCATAAGTTCAATCTTCCACTGAAATCAGCAATGACGTAACAAATATTTGGCGGGCTTTCCCCACAACCCATGCACTTAGTCCAGATTCATAAACCGTCATCTGGACACCTACACATTGTGGTTAATATTCAATAGTCTTGTTTTTCACTTAATGTGAGATTTCCTCTTTGAGGTCCTGTATTTAAAAAAATATACACAAAGAATTAAGTTTCACTTCAAAGAAGTAATAAAAAGAATGTTATACTTGGCCCAGGAACTAAATGATTTCCATCCTCATGAAAAGCAGACAACTGTAGGTATATGGCCAGGGCTTGATCCAGACCCCTGAAATGTCGCTGCCAATTCTTTTGCCCTAAACGGACTAACTTTTGTCACTGCAAACGACCCACAGCTAATTAAACTCAGAATGAGGTGAGCCCAGTCCTTGTACGACAGGCAGTAAACACACCTGAACTTTGAGTGGCATGTGGCCACTCTCTCTTACCTTTTTAACCCAAACATCATTGGTGTGTAAAGCGAAGATTTATTCAGGATGATTCAAGAAAAATTTTAGTCACCCCAATGAGCTACCTACTTACTGTCTGGCGTTTCTGATCTAAAGCGCCCACTATAATTGGCCGATTCATTTTGAGTGTTTTAACACAGCTTTGTGTGTTCGTGTGACAAAAGGGCACATTGTGAGTGACAGCTAGTCAGAGGTAGGGGAAATGGCTCTTTTCCACGTGGCCGTTGCGAAGCACACTCTCATAGTCAGGTTGCTCCCTGGGCATTCAGGAAGCTACATGGAGACAAGATGAGCCCTTCTTCCCAGTACAGAGTGAGAGAAAATATCCTTGAATATTACCAGTATGCAATACTGGCAGTGCAGATTATCAGTGTGCAATACAATGCAGTGTGATTGACTGTAGCCCCAGTGCCGTACACGAGATCTGGAGACATTCATCCTACAAAACTGCAACTTTGCATCCTTTGACCTACATGGTCCCGTTTCCCCTCCCCCTCCCCGGGTAACCACCATTCTACTCTCTGTTTCCGTGTGTTCAATTCCCTTTTTTTTTTAATTTCACATAAAGTGAGATTGTGTAGTATGTTTTTCTGTGTCTGGCTTATTTCTCTTAGCGTAATGTCCCAGAGATTCATCCATCTTGTCACAAATGTCAGGATTGCCTTCATTTTTAAGGCTGCATACTTTTCCATTGTGTCTATAACACAATTTTTTAAACCATTTCATCTGTCAATGGACACTGGTTGCTTCCATAGCTTGGCTATTGTGAATGACGCTGCGATGAACATGGCAGTGCAGATGCCTTTACGAGGTGATGATTTGTTTCCTTTGGGTATTTACTGAAAAGAAGGATTGCTGGGTCATATTATAGTTCTATTTTTAATTTCTTTAGGAACCTCTATACTGTTTTCTATAGTGGCTGCACCAATCTACATTCCCACCAGCAGTGTGCGAGTGTTCCCCTTTCTCCACATCCTCGCCAACTCTTGTTATTTCTTGTCTTTTTGATATTAACCATCCTAACAGGTGTGAGATAATACCTCATTGTGGCTTTGATTACCTGATGATTAATGATATTAAACACTTTTTCATATACATATTGTCCATTTGTATGTCTGCTTTTTAGAAATGTCTATTCATGTCATTTGCCTATTTTGTAATCGGGTTATCTGGTTTTTTGCTATTCAGTTGTGTGAGTTCCTTATATACTTTGGATACCAACCCCTTATCAGATATATGGTTCACGAATATTTTCTCTCAATCCATAGGCTGCCTTTTTTTTTCCTTGTAATTTATCTGTTGAAAAAAATCTCAGGCTCTTTGATCTATAGAGTTTCCCATATGCTGGATTTTGCTGATTATATGTCCTTGGTGTAGTTCAATGTTCCTCTGTCCTTGGTATTTCCTGAAAATTGGCAGCTGGGTCTAGAAACCAGATCAAATTCAGTTTGGCAAAGCTCTAGATGGTGTTGCGTTCTTTGATCAAGAGGCATACATAATAATGTCTGGTTTCACTCATTTTTGATGTAAGCATTGATATTCAATGCCTGAATCTGTTAATTCATTAGTAGTTGTAAAATTGTGACATTCTAATTGTATCACTTTGTTTTTGTTTGCTAGCTATAATAATTTTATAAGGAGATATTTATTTAGGAGTATAGTTCACAAAGGAAAGGCAAGTAAATGCTTGATATTTTTCTTTTATCTACGTAGTTTTCAGAGCAATAAATTGGTCCTTGTTCTACATACACACATGGTAGCTTGCTCTCTAAAATTTCCTGGCTCTGTGTTCCCAACCCATACACTTTTATCTGAATCTTTTCATCATCTCTCTGGCGTGGGTCCCTACACTAGAAGAGAGCCCCGTAGGTCAGTTCCAAGAGCTCACAAGGGCTGTACTGCTCTAGTCACTCTAAGCCTATCCTGGGCCCTTTGAATCACCAGCAATTGGGGGGGCAAACACCTCAAAGTTTCAGCAGTTGTTATCAAATTGACCTGCTGTGGTTTCCAGTTTCACCTATTATGGGATTCTTCCATTCTCAAACCCATCAAATTCAGCCCCATTGCTTCTCCATTTTCTCTTTCAGAGATGCCAAAAAGGCTCAGGTCTTGTGGCTTACATTTTAGGGTTCGTGGGTTCACTGTGTTCCCTGGCTTTGTCATACATATTTTCCATGGATTTTTGCTTTTACAATCTAGTTGCTCTGGGATTTTTTTCCCCCCTTATAGTTTAGGATCCTGAGCTTTTGCACGTGTGTGCCTGTGCGTGTGTCTGTATGTATATACACATATACACACACATATATACACTTTATTGAAATATAATTCATATATTATACAATTCACCCGCTGTTTTTTGTGGGGAATTCAGGAAGCTCTAAAAGTCATGCTGCCACCGTTTTCTCAGCTTTCCAAAACAACCCTGTAAGACAATCTCCAATATTAGACTGTTGAGATGAGGATGATTTTATTATAGTAGCAGATCCAATGGTGAGCTTGGTTAGAGACAAACTGGAACGTGTAGCAGGTGGTAGAGATATACGGTGTTGTATTTTTCTGTGTATTTAAAAGCAAAAACACCAAGGGCTCCTGCCATGTATAGTGTGTGAGCAATTGCTGACAGTGCTGTGTGTGACGGAAGAATTGGCAGGGATATCTAATATCCATCCATCACCCCAAAAGTCTCATTAATTTTATCTTCTTTATTGCCTGGATTTCTTCTAGTTGATCAGTCTTTGAGGAGTAAAAAGAAATGAAAGTTGCTATTCAACGGGTATAAAGTTTCAGTTCTTCAAAATGAAATGAGTTCTAGAGACCTGCTATACAACATGATGCTTATAGTCAGTAAAACTGTACTGAACACTTAAAAATTCATTAAAAGAGTAGCTCTCATGTTAAATATTCTTACTACACTGATAAATAAACATAACAAATACATAATATTAATACAAGTGCAATCTTGCCACCTCTGCCAGGGCCTGAATACGCATGTGCACTTTTCCATTTGTCACTCAAGACTCAAGACTCATAGCTCTGCCCTGAGGGGTTCTCAGTGACACAAAACCCAGATGACAGCGGGACAACCAACACACTGTGAAACAATAGAGCTCATTTCCTGGGGTCTATTTCTGAAAAGTTGTAAAAACAAAAATAAAACTCTCAAGGTCTCATCTGAGTCTCTTCCTAAGTGTCATGATTTGGGGACGGGGGCGCAAACATCTATGTCGTCTTGAAAATTATCTCCCAGGCTTCCCCGACAAGAAGGCCACATATATTTTGCCCAGGCCCTAGCAACTTCTGAGTCTACCCTTCTAACTCTGCCAGACGTTTCTAGCAGGACTTGCTCATACACCAGCCTGTAAACTGCTAACTCAGCAATTAAACTTGTAAGAATCCACTCAGCCTCCAACAATTTCTTCCCCAAAGGTGTTGATCAGTCTCGATATAAACTTATACCCCTTTCTTCTTTCTGCCCTTGTCCATCCTTTAGACAAAGTGCTAAAGGGCAGCGGGGAGAGGACATAAAAGTGACCTTCGCACAACCCGTGGCCTGGATAATCAACCCCTGAATAAAGGACACGAGACTTCCTACTGTTTCATTTTAAAGCTGCATCTAGACGTTGGAGGCATGAGACAGCAACCCTTTCTCCCAAGCACACTCCGCGGATGACAGGCCACCCTCAGAATGCCACCCCAACACAACCGATTCCTGTACACACTGCTAGTGGTGACTTGTTTTCTTAAACAGCAAAAGTTTATTTTATTTCACTGCTCCATCAAAATTATTTATCTCATTTATCATGCTGTTCCTGTCTGGTGTGTTCTTCCAGAACTAACATGCATGAAAATTATGTTAATGGACCTTGGATGGGTTTTAATGTACTTCATATAATCAAGAAACTAAACAAGCAGGAAGGGTTCTGAAAGGTGCTCATTCTGCTAGGAATTGCTGCTTGCTCTCGTAAGACATGTTTTTGAGGAAAGCAACTGCCAAGCTTCAAACCACCAGCAGTGCCCTTAGAAAAGGCTTGTTTATTCAAAAAGGAACACAGACTGGGAGACTTATCACTCTACCCCACTACATCGAGTACCCAAGGTCTCCATCAAGCAGTGGTGGTTTCGTGGAGAGAGACTGGGAAGGGATTTGGAAAAGATTTTGAACACAGAACCTGACCAAGAGAAAAACAAGTTTTGATTTTTGAGGAGCAGCCTGGGGAAGAACGTCCCTTGCCTGAGGAAAGCAGTGTGGGCTCACACAGAGATGTCACCGTCGTGCTGGGTGGTGGCCCACTTCCAGAGCACGCGGACGTAGGGAAAAGCTGGATTATAAAGAGTTCTTTCTGCTACTTCTCAGAAGTGAATATCCCAAGATTTAGTACAAGATAGACTCACATTATCATAAATTTTCCTCCATAAATGAGTCTCATAGAAAAACTCCATTGAACTTGTTCAAGAACTGGAATTTTGAGGAGCAACATTAAATAGCTTTGAGATCTTGCCTTGAATATTTATACTTATATGCTGACTTTTTTATAAACAACTGCCAAAAAAATTCTTGAGAGGCAGGAATCGGGGTAGTCTCTGGAATACAACTTCCACCACAGGAAAAAACAACAACAACAAAAACCCCTGATCAACAATATCAAAGAATGCTACAATTGTGTATCTGAAATAAAAATAAAGGCATTGATCTGCTATTCTAAGCTATTTCAATGATAGTATCAGATGGATTGATTGACCAATCAAAGCTATGGCATTGGATTTATAGTAGTTAAAATGGCCAAAATACGTGATCTCAAAAGGATTTCAATATGTAAAATATGTAACCTTCACTCTTATCTCCGATTCCATCCAGGACATTGACGTCATCTCTGGCCAGTAACAGAAGGACCTTTGTGCGTTTCACAGGAGAAATGGATCTGGCTTCCAAGGTCTTGTTTTGTTTTGTCTTTGTCTAATCGGTCTTCTGTTGAGAACAAGGAATATTTTGCTTCTTTAAGAATAACAGGGCAAAACACAGCTGGCCAGGGCAGCGCGGGAGAGCCGGCCGTGGCAGGCGGCGGGCAGGGCTGCGACCGCTGGCTGGCAAGAGGCTGCAAGCGGAGCGGGGACCTGGCACCCACGCCATTCTGGTGCAGCCCCACCCCTCGATGGCTCAACAACGGCTCAGACTCCACGGTTGGAACTGGCAAACTGATCAAGGCTCGGTCTTTGGAAATAAAAATATATACCCTCAAAGAGAGGTGCCACATTAAGCCTATCGTTTATTTTGCGCTTCAACTCAATTTATGAGTCAAATTTGTCTCTGACTGTTTGTTCCAATAAGGGCCCTCTGGGCAGTGGGGAGGGTGCAGGGGGAAGTGGAGGAGGTGAGGGTGGCAGTGGGGAGTGTGGAGCAGAGAGAAGGGGACAAATGGGGAGAAGCCCCCCGGGTGGAAAGAGGAAATAAACTCTGAATGGGTGAAAGAACAGAAATGGAAGAAGTATGAATAAAGAATATGGAAATGGAAAAAGAATGAAGAAATGGAAGCCACGTCTTAACCATGTTTCCCACCTTAGTTCACTCAGTCAATCCTGTAGGCAGAACAAGATGGTAACCTCTCTCTGCTCTAAACGATTCAAACTCCTGACAAGTATCAAGGCTATGAGTATGCCACACTTTTAAAAAGACATTGACCCACTGTTGTATTCCGGAAGAGTATGACTAGAAAGATGAGCATCGTGCGGAACGGTTGAGGAGGCTGAGTATGTTTAGCTGGGGAAGACTTGGCAGAGGTATAGTGATTAACTCCGAGTTCACAACAGGCAGGCAGGCAGATAAATACACTTACAAAACAAGTGTTGCTATTGATAACAGATAGAGGGTCAAATTTGGGATCAATGTAGACTTTTCTAATATTCAGAATCACCAAAAATTAAATGAACTGCTTCGCAAAATAATGAGGACCCTGTCACTAGACGCATTTCAGAGTTGGCTGCTAAGTACTCATTAGAGTTTTTATAGCAAGGAATTATATTAGTCAGAGCTCCCAGTCACAAGTGGCAAAATGCCAATTCAAGTGGCTTAAGCAAAAAAAGGAAATGAATTGGTTTGGTGTCATTCTAGATTCAGGATAAATCGATCCCAAAGTTCAAATGATATCGTCAGGAATGTCCCTCCCTTGCTCAGCTCTGCCTGCGTTGTGTGGCCTTCCTACTCAGGAGGGTTATCCCTGAGACGGTGGCAACCAGGGCCACCCAGAGCTCTGGTCTTATTCTATACCACAGCTCCTCTTGCTTAAGAGCACCAGCAGCTGCTGGAATGCACGCTGACTGGTGCCGAGTGCCTCAACAGAACCCGTCGCTGTAGTCCCGGAAACCCACGGTCCCGCTAGCTGGAAGTCACGTGCTCACTCCTGCACGCACCTTGATGTCCATGGGCATGGAGCACCTTCTCTGGCCCCATCTGGGTCCTGTGCATGGCCCTCGAGCAGACGGGGGAGTTGGACCAAGCGCTGGCGAGGGAAAAATCAAGATGCTGCTATCGGAAGAAAAGGGAAGAGATTCAGCACAAACAAAAATAACAGCTATACTACAAACTCTGCAATCTTTTCCAGTTCATATCAATTTATAATTCACACACACCACGTCAAGAACCAGGTACTCGTTCTATAATTTAAAGCCACACTTTTGAACTTTTAGATATTTAATCCCTTTATTCAGTAAAATCAACATAGAAAATAAATTATTTAACAGTCTGTTACCTCCCTTTGCAGAGTATATTATATCAACATATAGATGGAAATAAGTGGTGTGCTGCAATAGCTCTCTAAAAAATAAAGCCTTGATTTATAGCATTTGCCAGTTTCCGTGGTGTTCGTACTCCCATAATTGCCCATTTCAAGCTGCCAACGTGAGGTCACTAAACACGGAGTTGAGAAGAGCCACGACACGCACGCTCCCCTCTCCTGCTCCTCTCCCAGCTCCGGCACACGCAGACGGGGCTTCCTGAGTGCTCCATGCCTGGGAGAAATGATCCCAGATGACAGAGTCCAGTTTTTCTCATTTCATTTGAGGACACAGTAAAAGACCATGGGTTTAAAATGTAGCTTAAAATATTTAAATTAAGTATATCAATTTCCCTATAGTGGGTGCTATTAAATATATCAGTGACTTTTTTTTCAACATGATGTGGAATTCCTAGTGAGGTCTTCATAAAATAGTTCTCATTCTTAGCTTTGACTTGGATGGTCACAGGGGTCCTCAAACTTTTTAAACAAGGGGCCAGTTCACTGCCCCTCAGACCGTGGAGGGCCGTTGGAGAGTGCGGCGCACATTCCACACATGCGCACTGTGGGCCCCGGACGAGTCAGCTGCTAAGCAGGACAGGCAGCGGTGGCAAAAACACTCAGGCGGGCCAGATAAATGTCCTCGTCAGGCCGCATGTGGCCTGCGGGCTATAGTTTGAGCATGCCTGGGAAGGAAGACAGAGGCATGGCTAATTGGTAGCTAACAATGATACGCCTACACTGTTCAAAAAGCCTAATATAAGACCCCTCTCTGCCTAACAAAAACTGGCATGAGCTTTGGCAAAAAGAACCAAATCTAATAGGAAATACTAAACATGGACTTAAGTCCACAATAGTTTATCAACAACTTATTTTGTAATAAATGCAAAAACAATGAGAAAAACAATTATAACTGTGTATCAGTGTCACATGGCAGGTAAGACAACATGAGGAAGTGATACAGCAACTCAAGGGAAGAGCCCTTCTTCACGGTGTACGAATACAACCCACTGAAGGTGCCTTCGCAGAGCTGCTTTTGTTTCCCTCCCAGAGGGCCTGGAGCATCCTACATCCCAGAGAGAAAATGGCAAATATTTCAAGGAAAGTGCTTATAATTCAACCCTTTTCAAATATAGCAAAATAGAATGTAGCTAAATATATATTTCTCGGTGTGTTTATAGTATCCTGTTCAAACTGCAGAAATTAGTTTTGTCCTATCCCTCAGCGGCCTTGGCGGCTTAGCTGTTTTCAAACCTCAAAAAGACAATTTCAACTCAACACTTGGAAACAGTGGTGGCTAACACTTGCATATGGTAACTTTGTCTTGGGCGCTGTTTTATTTAATGTAGGCCCTGTGATGCATTCACTCAACAAACAGTATCACACCAGACGTGCTCTATATGTGCAATAAATGGTTCTTAAGAGGTGCTTCAAACAAGCGAGGCCGAGTCAGGGGCCGGCAAAGGAAGCTGAAGCCCCGAAGTTACACAGAGTGACAAAGAAGCGAGGGAGGCCTGAGGATGGCCAGGAAGGCCAGGGACAGGATCTTTCCCTGCTCTCTAAGGCCACTTGAGGTGTTTGTTCCATTTATGCCATAGACAGAACAAACTTAGGACATCTTTTTTAAAATTAGACATCTGAATTTTAAAATGGGTGAATTTCAAATAATTCCATAGGGAGGATATTTTTAAGGAAACCATAAACTCCAGAAGCCATAAAAGAAAAGATTGATCTACTGAATTTGTCTCAAAATTTAAAACTTCTATAGGGAAAAAATACCACAAATAAAGCCAAAAGAATTTGTCTCAAAATTTAAAACTTCTATAGGGAAAAAATACCACAAATAAAGCCAAAAGACAAATGACAAACTTGAATAAAGCTCATGCAATGAATATTGCTTCATGCAAAAGGATCTCTTACAAATTAGGGGGAGAGAGAGAAAAGAAGACAGAGAGAGAGAAGGAGCGAGGGAGGAAGGGAAGGAAAAAGGTAGAATTAAGCTAGCAAGGCAAAAAGAAAAGTGAAAGACAAACATGAAAACTTCTCATAATTTTATATATATCACTCATAATTTAAAAATATAAATATCACCCATAATTTAAAAAATTCAAATTGACACAACAATGAAGTATCTCCTTTTCAACCTACACATTTAAAATTAAAGCAAGCACGTCAGCAAGTGTGTGGTGAGAGGTAAATTATGCAACTTGAGGACAATTTGGCAAAACATCAAAATGGAAAACGCATATATCCTTTGACTTTGCAACTTGATCAGAATTCAAGAAAATAATTCAAGAAAAAATCTAGAAAATACATGAAATCAGGATTTTGACTAATGAACAGGCAAGCTATGTAAAAACGAACACTATTGCTGCTAAATGATTGATGATATAATTTATAATATGGGAGAATGTGAGCTTTCTTGGACTGGCCTGATGGAGACAGGTCAATTTAGCAGAATATTTATGAGCAAGGGCAATAACAAATTCTCAGCCTACTTTGATCTGTGACTTGCTTGAACTGGTTTTGCCTTTGCCCTCCTCCACACTGTTCATCCTGGAGAAATCAAGGGTATTGGACACCCAGCGTGTTACAGTCCAGATTAGCAAACTACGTGCCGCACCGTGCCGGGGCCCAGGGGGGAGAGAAGGTGGGAAGCAGAGTAGCAGAGACGCCAAGCGCGACGGGAGTGCATGGTGGGTGCACCTCCCACTCAGATGGGCCTGAATTACAGGAAGAAATTGGGGGGCTGCAAAGGATTACAAGGACCATCCCAATGGTAGGGAAGAACAAGGCTACGACTCAGAAATGGGCAGGAATATTTGAGACTTAAAGACAAATTTAAAAGATACTGGAAGAGGAGCAATAAGACTCTTGGTACTTACCTATAGCCATCAATGGACAAACGAAAACAGATGTCTCAGCATGTCCTATATCAGTGCGTCTCAAACTTCACACATTCATGAATCTTCCTCAAAAGTCTTGCCATATTAGCCTAAAGGTATATTAGCTCTAAATTAATTTCCCTTTTCTCCAGCCTCATCTTAAGGAATAATATTCATGAAATAACAGGTATGCTAGAAATAATCTTCTAATACATGTTAAATACGTAGACAATAAAATGTTTTTTGGAGTTTATAATACACCACCTAATATCATACTGTGACCCAGCAAAGGGACACTCTCCCACCGTGAGAGGTGTAGCTCCTCAGAGACAGTCACTTCAAACTCGCATCATCCAAGCTGTCATTTGTTCCTGTTTATACCACATGTGACAACTTAGACCAAACATCAAGTATGAAATTGAGGATACCAGATGGTGTTTTTAAACTGTGCTAAGGCATAAATTAACTTACTACAGACGGGTGAGAAACCAACATTTTTTGAACCACTATTGTGTGCAGCCTGCTTGCTAGTTATATAAAATATTTTATGAATGCACATGGAATTTACCCCAAATCAAATCATGCAACCAAGCAAGCGAGCTCCTAATGCAAACACCTCTGTATTCTCACCCCCTGACAACCTGATATTAAATATCATTTCAAAGTAGTTTGGGCTCAGTTTTGACTTCCAACCTTTGAGGAAGGTTGTTGGATCCCACTTAAAAGGATGACTGTCCTCTAAGGGGGAAGACCACAATACCACAAGCAACAAGAAAAAAGACACAACCATCAATTATCTTACAGCATTTACTGAAGATGGGGAGGTTTCGCAACAGCGTGGCGGCCGGTTGGAGCAGTGGTTGGTTTCTCTGTGCCTGTTTGTTTGCTTCAGGTACATGGCATCCATGTCCCCTACCAGCATGGTTCTCTGGGTGACCAAGGAAGGTTTTTAGCGAGGATTGTAATTGTGTGAGCATGGACGTCTCTACTTGGAGAATGAAACAACTTACCTCCCACTGGTCACAGAGGGAGCAAAGGAATTGTCGCCTTACTCTCCCACTTAAATGGTCCATGGCTTTGAGGATTTGGGGAAGGTCACTCCCCTGGTCACCCCTGGGCCGCGACAAAAGCCCTCTTGCTCACGCAGCCAGTGAGGCTGAGGCAGGGCAGGGCAGCCAGCGCCAACGTGTTCTGGGGCACTCCGAGGGAACAACCAAAATGACTAAATATTTGGGAATAAGTTTCTCAAACAAAAGAAGTGAAGGAATTTGGTATATTGTGCCTTCCGGGAAGAAGGCGGAGGGCAGACATGCAACCATGCTTCTAAGGGACAGGGACATCTATTGCCAGGCAGATGACAGGGATCTGTTGGCCGTATGCATACAAGTGACCTTAACAGGTGTTCTGTGTGCACTGGGATTCCCTGGTTCCTTTCTAGAAGATCGCTATGCACGAGAGGCAGGGCGGCGAACACTTTGGGCACACGGGCTCTGAGCAGACTCCACGCTCCTGACTGCGTGTTGGGCTCTCTGAGCCTCAGTTTCCTCGCCTGTAAAGTAACAACAGCAATAGCGCCCACCTCATTAAGCTTTTGTGAGAATTAAATCTGTTACTGTATGTAAAATGTCTAAACCATGACCAGCGCATAGGAAGTGCCGTGTTTGCTACTGTCTGATTGCTTTGTTAGTGTTACACTAACCACAAGCACTTACTGTATTTCCATTAAGAATAAGAAGTTCGCTATGAAATTGAGGTGAGATGTGGGGTAGAATTAAATTTGTTACTTCTATTGTCTATAAGCTACCCAGGCTGTGGTATTTTGCAATAGCAACACACATGGGTTAAGACAGGTAGGGTGATGATTCAGTTCATCATTGCTGTTCTCTTGTAATTATTAATAACACCTCCTTTTACTCTAAAAAGCTGTCCCAATATGTACAGTAAATAAGCTGTCCCGACTTTGACAGTGTTCCTTTCCTTCAGTGTTCTTTTGACTTATTTTTGTTTGTTTTGTTGTTCAGGCTGGGCTAGTGTGAGCACGGTCCCTCCCAGAGGACTGGGCCACGCAGGGTGACCCACTGAGTTCTTCACGGCCGGCTCGTTGGGTGCTGACTACACAACCGCACCAGCCCTGCGTGGAGAAATGTTTCCTGGATGCAACTCGCGAGAAACGTCTCCTGTCGAGGTCACATTGCGTTGCTTGCGTGCATGTGGCTGACAGATGCCTACAGTCTACCAGTCAATAAACACGCGTGACGGCGCCTCTGCCTGTCGTGGGGGGGTCCTCTGCATGGAAATTCTACAGAGGCCGTGAGCAGGCCCCGCGTGTCTCTGCACTCCGCGTCGGTCAGTAAAGTCAGACCCTTGCCTCTCCCCTTTCTGGAAGGCCCGTAACGGGTCACACATCCATGGCTTCAAGAAGCGCGCCGGAGCAGCAGTGTAGCTTGTGGGTAGCGAAAAGAAGTAGCCCGGGTTCTGGGGCCACAAAAACATGGTGATAAGTAGCCCGGGTTCTGGGGCCACAAAAACATGGTGATAAGAAGTGACCTCAAGCACTGGCGAAGTCTTCCCCGCGAAGCGGGAGCGTGCCCACGGGCGGGCTGCGGGCTCCCTCCGAGGGGAGCTGCTCGGAGGCAGGCGGATGCGGCCCAGTGGGCGCTTGAGCCCCGCAGCCCGTCAGCGTTGGCAGACTCAGCGATTCACCGCAGACCGCAGGGAGAAACCTCTGCTGTCGTGCGCGAGTCGCCTGTCATTCTGCCGCAAGGCTGGAGTCCGCCAGACCACGCAGTGGCGCGAGTGGGCCACCCTGGGGCAGCCCAACACACTGTCAAAGTCGGGACAGCTTATTTACTGTATATATTGGGACAGCTTTTTAGAGTAAAAGGGGGCGTTATTAATAATTACAAGAGAACAGCAATGATGAACTGAATCATCACCCTACCTGTCTTAACCCATGTGTGCTGCTATTGCAAAATACCACAGCCTGGGTAGCTTATAGACAATAGAAGTCTATTTGGCTCACGGTTCTGGAAGCTGGGAAGGCCAAGGTTGAGGGACTGCATCTGGTGGGGACCTCTTTTTGCATCATAATATGAGGAAGACATCACATGGCGAGAGAGCATGTGAGAAAGAGACGGAAAGGGACAGATTCATCCTTTATACAGAAGCCACTCCCAAGATAATGGAACTAGTCATCCCTGAGGGCAGAGCCCTCCTGACTTAATCACCTCTTATTTTTAAATTTGTTTATTTTAGTTTATGTCAGCACATTACAGGGGTACAAATGCTTAGGTTACATACATCACCTTTGCCCCACCTGAGTTAGAGCTTCAAGCGTGTCCATCTCCCAGACAGGGTGCACTGCACCCATTAGGTGTGAATATGACCATCCCCTCCTCCCCTCCCACCTGCCCGACACTCGATGAATGTTATTATCATGTGTGCACTTAAGTGTTGATCAGTTAATACCAATTTGATGGTGAGTCCTTGTGGTGCTTGTTTTTCCATTCTTGTGATACTTCACTTAGTAGAATGGGCTCCAGCTCTACCCAGGATAATACAAGAGGTGCTAGATCACCATCATTTTCTGTGGCTGAGTAGAACTCCATGGTATACATAAACCACATTTTCTTAATCCAGTCATGTATGGATGGGCACTTGGGTTGTTTCCACATCTTTTCAACTGTGAATTGTGCTGCTATAAACATTCAAGTGTAGGTATCTTTTTTTACAGAATGTCATTTTTTCGTTTGGGTAGATGCCCAGTAATAGGATTGCTAGATCAAATGGTGGTTCTACATATAGCTTTTTGAGGTATCTCCATATTGCTTTCCACAGGGGTTGCACTAGTTTGCAGTCCCACCATCAGTGTATGGGTGTTCCTATCTCTCTGTATTCACGCCAACATTTATTGTTTTGGGACTTTTTGAGAAAAGCCATTCTCTATGGGGATAAGTGATATCTCATTGTGGTTTTGATTTGCATTTCCCTGATTATTAGAGATGTTGAGCATTTTTTCATATGTTTGTTGGCCATTATTCTGACTTCTTTTGAAAAGTTTCTGTTCGTGTCCTTTGCCCACTTTTTAATGGGGTTCCTTAATTTTTTTTCTTGCTGATTTTCCTAAGTTCTATATAGATTCTAGTTATCAGCCCTTTATCAGATGGGTAGCATGGGAATATTTTCTCCCATTCTGCAGGTTGTCTGTTTGCTCTTGTGATAGTTTCCTTGGCTGTGCAGAAGTTTTTTGAATTTTATCAGGTCCCATTTATTTTTGTTGTTGTTCCTGTGATTGCCTTTGGGGTCTTGTTCATAAATTCTTTCCCTAGGCCAATGTCTATAAAAGTTTTTCCAAAATTTTCTTCTAGAATTCTTATAGTTTCATGCCTTGGTTTAAGTCTGTTATCCACCATGAGTTGATTTTTGTGAGAGGTGAGAGGTGTGGATCCTGTTTCAGTCTTCTACAAGTGGCTATTCAATTTTCCAGCACCATTTATTGAATTCCCAGGAGATCTAGAAGAATTCTGGGGCCTAAGACATATAAACAGGGCAGTGGTGTCTAAATATTTTACTATCAATAATAAGAAAGCCCCATTTCAGGTAACCTCTCTCCTAATCTTTAATTAAACATCCGTGTAGAAGAGTCATTACAATGAAGAGGAAGAAATAGGCATGAAGGGGTGTAATGGGAAGAGACAGTAACTACAAACTGCAACCAAGAGTGATTGGAAACCATTTTGTTACAAAGGCAATGCTGAGGAAGTGCAGGGAATACCAGCATGTTTAAAAACTAGCCACCATCTGCAGGACGTGACTTCTAGTTGAACTTGTTTTAGGTTAGAAGGTGAACAGACTGAGGTTTATGCTGTTGTAATTACCCGTAATTATCATTTTGGAATTTTTTACCTAAAAGGAAGTAGGTAACAGTTATGATGCAATAATCCACTTACATACAGTTTTGTTAGTTTTGTCTACGACAGAAGGGGAGGGTACGGGGAGGGTACGGGGAGGAATTCTCTCCCGTCAAAGCTTTGAATGAGAATGTGTTTTGTGTCACAAGTTGAGTAAGTAAAATGATCCAGGATTTTCAATGCTTGTATGAAACATGGGAAGTCTGGCACTGGCAGATTTCAAATGTAAAAAGACAACTCGATCACCTGAACCTGTGTGTCCAGCTGGGAAGTGGGTTCAAAAATGAAAAAGTGTGTTTGGCTGACTTTCCTCAGGACACATCTTTGCTCTGGAAAACTCCTTTGGCAGGAACGGCCTTCCTACTGCTCCCACGCTCCAGGCAAACTTGTGCTCACCAGGCAAGGCGCATCTCGAATGCTGGCGCTGCGGCGAAGCTCCCCCGGGCCGAGGCAAAGGTCTGCGGTCTCTCTGCAGGCTGCTTCGGCCCCGTGCAGAAACACCTCTCCTCCAGCTCCTGTACGCGGCGGGAGCGTGCGGGAGGGTCTGCCTCTGGCGCTGTTTCTAGCGACTGAAGGATTAGACACGGAAACTCTTCTTCATTCAGTATCCAGGAACATGATGTGCACACCTGGTGCAAGTAAAGGCAAAGTAACACGTCGTCTGTGTACGTCGTCTGCGGTGCTGCAAGTTCCTTGGGCCTAGGTAATCAGGTCTTCTTGGATCTTTGTAATTTGTGCTTATATTACCAGTAATATAATACAGATTGCGTATGCCTCGTCTATCAATGTATGTTCATGTGATAAACTGCAACAAAAATAATGTGACCACTCTTCTTTTGTAGAAATGCCATTTCCCAAGTTTTTGTTTTCTAGGATCCATCTCAATTTTAAAATATTTTTTGACTGTCATTGTCGTGGTAGCCTCAAATTTGCAAAGGAATTCAAATGTTTGGCTCTAGCCCTGAGCTCCAGGTACACATATGCGACTTCCAACCTGACTTTCCGCTGGCAAACCTGATAGGATCTCACTGCCGTTGTGGCCAAGACAGAGCTTGGGTGGCACCCGCACCCACCCCTGAAAGTGATCTTCCCATCTCAGCACCTTGGATCTCAAGTCTGACCTCCGCTGTCACCCTGGCTCCAGCCATCATCATCTCACCTGAATGACTTCTGTCTAGTCTTCTCCTCGTTCCTGTTCTTGTCTCCCTACACACAAGAACAGCTTTAGTGTTCTTCATAAAATATTAACAGCATGTTATTCCCAAACTTAAAAGTCTCCAGTGGTTTTTTTCAAGGTACAGTTATGTGGCACCTAAAGACGTGGATACATTCTGAGAAATACATCGTCAGACGACCCTGTTGTGCAAATGTCACAGGAGGTACCTGCACAAACCCAGACGGTCCGGCCTACTACACACCTAGGCTGCATGGTATATAGACTACAGCTCCTGGGCTACAACCTGCACAGCATGTTACTGCACTGACGACTACAGGGAATTGTTACACCGTGGGATTTGTGTGTTTCAACACATCTACACCTAGAAAAGGTGTGGTAAAAACACACATAAAAGATTTACAAATGGCACACCTGTCCAGGGCACTTGCCTTGAATGGAGCTTGCAGGGCTGGAAGTTGCTCTGGGTGAATCAGGGAGTGAGTGGTGAGTGAATGCGAAGGTCTGGAACAATATTGCACACTTCTCTAAAGTGTTTCTTTAGAAACACTTTTTTCTTCAATAATAAATTAACCTTAGCTTATTATAAATGTTTTACTTTATATACTTTTTATTTTTTTTTAAATTTTTGACTCTTTTGTAATAATACTTAGCTTAAAACACAAAAATATTGTAGAGCTGTATAAAATTTTTTTCTCTTTATATCCTTATTCTATAAGCTTTTTCTATTTAAAAATTTTTCTATTTTTGTTTTTACTTTTTAAACTTTTCTGTTAAAAATTAAGACACGAACACACACATTAGCCTAGGCCAAGACGGGGTTAGGATTACCAAGATGTCACCAGGTGATAGAAATTTTCCAGCTCCATGATAATCTTATGGGACCACAGTCATATATATTGTCCATCATTGATCAAAATGTTGTTATGCAGCACTTGACTATACCCAGAACAAAATCCAAACTCCTTAGGGGCCTCCAGTGTTCAACACGGTCTGGCCCTAACTACTCCAACTTCATATCCTACCTCTGTCCACCATGTTCATCAGGCCCACTCCTTCCTTCTGTTCCAGGAACCTGCCAGGGTTTTGTCCCCTTAGGACTCTGCATTGTCCTTCCCCTGGCATGGGACACACTGCCAGGCCTGGCGCCTCTGTCATCCCAGTTTCTGCCTGAGCACTGGCTTTAGAGCAGTCCTCTTCCACCAGCACTCCCCGGGAGAACTCCAAGCACTCTCTTGAGCATCCTCCTATTGTGTCGCTTTGAAAACTACTGTGTTCCTTATCTATCTCCTGCTAGAATGCAGCCTCCACGAGAGCAGGATGTCACCTGTCTCATTGACTGCTGAGTCCCCCGCTCCCAGAACAGGTGAGGTGCTCCCTTGTTGAGAGCAAAGGGAGGGATCCTAAAAAAACACAAACGCTGTCCACGAGACACTGAATTTTAGTACAGTCACCAGGAAGTGGCTGTTCTATACACACATGATGCTTTCTCTGGTGTCAGCTGCAGACAGGACTACACACAAAGGACAATCTAGTGACAAATGTGCAACAGTTTGCTCTGTGACTTCCCTAACATGGACGTTTGTCAGTGTGCTGGTAGAACAGATGTTATCCAAATTGCCTGTTTGGATAAGACTGTTTCCTTGTAATCCTAGGACACAAGTTGGGTGACCCGGGCAAGTTAGTGAATGTCTGTCATCTGTGATTTCCTCTGATGTTTAAGGTCCTCATTTTAGGCCCTTTTGTGATTCAGCAAGTAACAGTCTGGCTGTCACCTGTCACAAGCAATAATGCAGTATGTTTCAAGGAAGATCCCTGTGATGTTCCTTGTATTTCACAGCATAGCTGCGGGCGACAGGTGCAGTGATGGGAAGAGAGTCACCTGCAGGCTCTATGTCGTGGATACTGGAGGAGCACAGAGCACACACCCCGTTTCTTCAGTGGCAGTGAGTGAAACGAAGGATGTGCGATACAGCTGTGTTTTGAACGAAGTCGTTAGGAGTCCAAGCTCTGGAATCAAAAGTACCAGCTTTTTGCTATTTTTTGGTTTCGGAACATCAGGTAACTAACAACCTCTTTAGCCACAATTTCTAAAAATGAAAAAAAAATGCAGCGCCTATCTTGCAGGCTGCTAAAAGGATTAATTAGGTGATACACATGAAGGATTTAGCACAGTCCCTGGCATATGGTAAGTGTGTCAATAAACCTTAGCTTTTACTTTGGCAGTATGGAGAGTTTGAGTTTTCAAAGGCCATTTACCAGTAAATTGTGATTAAATGCATCTTTAGTTATACGTATTGTTTGATGACTTTGTTGGGAGGATTTGGGCGAGGAAGTTGGCAGGCCCCTTCTGCCCTGGGAGGGCTGGAGGAGATGCTGAGCCAGCCCAGGCCTCAGTCCCCAAGGCTGAGCACCTCGGAACCCCATGCACAGGTGCCCTGCCAAGGGCCCTATATAAAAACAATAGAAATGTCCACTTTTTAGGGTAATTGTGAGAATTAAGTGAGATAGATAGATTATATGAAACTAGCTAGAGTCTAAGAAGGAATTTCCTTTTTCTCTTTCCTCTGCATGGTTTGGAAAATGTTTAAGGTCTTTATTTAGTAACTTACAATAGATTTTTTTCCAGAAACCTAAACCTAAACCTGATCTTTCCACAGTAAAGTCTTAGAATGTTGCATGTTTATGAAACATTTTCTTTCTGATAGTCTCCCCTTCCCCTCACCCTTTGATCCTTTCTTTCCCTTGCAGTCACTCCATTTCTCACATTCCTTTAATTTACATTTTGTGGCAGGATCCTGGCACAAGAGCTTTATTGTGGCACCAATCATAGACTTGCTTTTTTAAATGGTCAGTTTCCATAGAAAAGAGTAGAATCCTAGCAGCCTGCATCCTGCCATACTCTGATAGATACTCTTTTCTCTGAATGAAAAAAAAAAGGCTCTTTTGGTATTCTATGCAAATGATCTTTGACTGTAAGTTGGAAACACATGCAGCTGCCTCCTCGAGCAAAGATGTCTTTTCCATGTCAGAATTCTGAAAAGCCCCTGAATAAAAATTCACTTCCCTCTAGAGCTGTATTTGATGTATTTTTAATATTGCTATTTTTCTTTTATTGTTGCATAGAGATGTGCTCTAATTTTGTTTGTTTGGAGTTTATAATAAAAAGGAACCAAGGGAAAAATGAGTAAGCATCTATTGAAAGAGTTAAATCATTTCCCTGCAGCTTCCCTAAGCGGAACTGATGGTCTTAGTCTGACTTAGGGAGCTGGGAGAGAAAGGCTGCCAACATCTGTTTTGGTCAGAGTCAGATAAAAGAGACCAATTCATAGCAGGAATAACCCGTGTACGGCGTTCTGTACTCTGTTACCCTTTTCACAAAAACACGCATGCTATAGATACACAGATATATTTCTACCTAAACTTTTCCGCAGTGGAAGGAAAGAAAGGCGAATGGCTCAGAAGAGTTTTTATGGATTTGTTTACCTGGAATGAAGCCAGGAGGCCCAGCACATCAATGTCACCTCCACCGAGTCGCAGGGGCTGGGCGCAGCCGTTGGACAGAGCTGGTCCTAACATTTTAAAGAAGTGAAAATAACTTTTAAAATATCCATAAAAACATGGGTTAAGGCTGACATAACAAAGAAGTGAAATGCAAGAAAAATGTAAAATCCTCATTTTATTCATTAGTTTCAACCTACTGTCCCTTAGAACTGATTCAGAAACTGTTCTATGTGTAGCCCAATGAACTAGTTTGAGACTTCTCCTCTCATTATTGGCAGAGATATAAAGGTAGGTGGGAGTAGGAAGCTCTCTGGATAATTGATGAAATCAGTAGAGCACATGGAGATAATCAGCATGTGGTTATATCAAGAGCTCAACACCAGAAAAAAATGTTTTGCATTTGGCAGGGGTGTGGCAGTAGAAGGGAGGGGAGAGAGATTTGGCTTCATTGGCTGGTTGGCTGGCTGGCTAGCTGGTTGGTTGTTTGGTTGGTTGGCTGGTTGGCTGGCTGGTTGGCTGGTTGGCTGGGTGGCTGGCTGGTTGGTTGTTTGGTTGGTTGGCTGGTTGGCTGGCTGGTTGGTTGTTTGGTTGGCTGGCTGGCTGGTTGGTTGTTTGGTTGGTTGGCTGGTTGGCTGGCTGGTTGGCTGGTTGGCTGGGTGGCTGGCTGGTTGGTTGTTTGGTTGGTTGGCTGGTTGGCTGGCTGGTTGGTTGTTTGGTTGGCTGGCTGGCTGGTTGGTTGTTTGGTTGGTTGGCTGGTTGGCTGGCTGGTTGGCTGGTTGGCTGGGTGGCTGGCTGGTTGGTTGTTTGGTTGGTTGGCTGGTTGGCTGGCTGGTTGGTTGTTTGGTTGGCTGGCTGGCTGGTTGGTTGTTTGGTTGGTTGGCTGGTTGGCTGGCTGGTTGGCTGGTTGGCTGGGTGGCTGGCTGGTTGGTTGTTTGGTTGGTTGGCTGGTTGGCTGGCTGGTTGGTTGTTTGGTTGGCTGGCTGGCTGGCTGGCTGGCTGGTTGGTTGGCTGGCTGGCTGGCTGGCTGGTTGGCTGGCTGGCTGGTTGGCTGGCTGGCTGGCTGGTTGGTTGGCTGGTTGGCTGGTTGGCTGGGTGGCTGGCTGGTTGGCTGGTTGGCTGGTTGCCTGACTGGTTGGCTGGCTGACTGGTTGGCTGGTTGGCTGGTTGGCTGGCTGGTTGGTTGGCTGGTTGGCTGGTTGGCTGTGTGGCTGGTTGGCTGGTTGGCTGGGTGGCTGGGTGGCTGGCTGGCTGGTTGGTTGGTTGGCTGGGTGGCTGGGCAGCTGGCTGGCCAGTTGGTTGGCTGGGTGGCTGGTTGGTTGGTTGGTTGGTTGGCTGGTTGGCTGGGTGGCTTAGGGCATTCATGAACCAGAACTTGACAAAATGGAACACTACCACCCCCCCAAAAAAATACATTTGAAACTTTGTTGGCATTCCACTTTTATGTGAAAAGATATAAATTTTTATAAGATAAATTTTAAGTGATTCATGCAGACCACAGATATAATCAATAAAAATGTCTATGTAATCAATAAAAATGTCTATGTAATCAATAAAAATGTATATACATGAAGGAAAAATACAGTTAATCAAAAGGTCTCCTAAGACTGAGTATGTTCAGGCCAATCTCTTAAATCTTCTACAGGCAGAATAAATGATACCAAATGCATAATGATCACTCATATTCAGAATCTCAGTCCTGAAGCAGAACAGAACCATGATAACGGGAGAAATATTGATATGTTCTCTGTTCTTACTAAAGAAAGAAAAACTGCTACTGCCCTTCAAAAAGATTTTCAATGAGAGAATATTCTTTTTTTCTTTGCATTCCAGATAATTGAATTTCTTTTTTCATCTGCCAAAGAATGTCCATGCTCCGATCCTTCTAAGAAATCTGGGAGTAGTAGCCTGGAATTATTTATGATTTATGCCCACTGCTGTAAAGGATCGAGGCCTGGGATTCAGAGAATTGATATGGCCAATGTGCTACATTCTGCCCTGGACTTTTTGGCCCAAGACGTGCGTGTCATTTACTCTAACTGTAAAACAAAAGACAAAGAGTCATAGAATAACAGAAACTGTGATTAATTTTATAAAAGATCAAGTTCCAGAGAAGTAAAATAACCATCCAAAGCCAAAGGGTTTCATTAGTAACAGAAGTGAGAGCAGAACCAGACCCCCGACTTCAAATCTTTTCCCACAAGCCCCCTCTTCCCTCTGTGCATGAGTTGTCAGGAGGACCTGCTGTGACAGTGGGAACATTTTCTAAAGTCTGTGAACGCTTGAACATGCTCTGAAGTACAAAACCTAATTTTAGCCTAATTTTGCTCCAAAGACCATATTCCACCCTGATACATAGACTAATGCAAGGGGCGCCCCAAATGGGTCACAAGCAAGTGACCACGTGGCCACCGTCATGTTCCTTCTTTCTCTGCCTCTGTCCCTGGGGTCACTGTCCCTGGCAAAGCCACTGGTCAGTGGCATTCAGGGAGCCCCTGCCTTTCAGCCACTACGAGGCTGCCAGACTGCCGCCCCCGGCCGGTGTCGGGAGGCAGGTGGCAGGAGGTAAGGTCTGGCACACGTGCTGTGGGCCCAACTGGTGGCATGGACAGACCCCAGACCATTAAGCTTGGGGTTGCATAAAAGAGAAGGAGGCACAACAGGCTGACAAACTAAAAAAGGTCTGAAGCATGAATTGGGAGGTTGAATATGGCTCCGTGTGTTCAGAGTACCAGAGAGAAATAAACACCATGGGAAGGAAATCTGGGAAAATAACTGGGATTTTTTTTCACATTTATTTTTTTGATGAATAAGATGCACATTTAGGGCCTGGGAAGGGATGAACAGAAGTCTACCTCCTTCCTCTGCTCCCCGGCAAAGCTGTTGTTCATGGCGCGGGGGTCCTGAAAGCCATCCCAAGCAGGCCAAGCGTCTTCCTCTCTCACTTGTGCTATGACTTCTCTAGTATCTAATAGAAGAGGGACTTTGGCTCTGGGAAAACAAAGGCAAGTTCTTAAAAGGAGTAGGAAACTCAAACTTATTTATGGGCAGTGTTGTGCTAGTAAAAGTTTAATAGCTCTCCAGGGGAGACAATGTATGCATAAACATGTGTATAAATTTAATATAAATTTTACTGATATAAAAGATACGAGGATATAATTTACAAATGTCATAAATATACAAAACTCTGTCTTATAAATTCTATATAATAAATTGATTTCTCACAGAATGTATTCCTTGATGTTTGTCTGACTCATGTTCTTAGCCAACCTATGATGGCAATTAACAAACAAATATAATTCTCCCAGGGACGTTGGTCAATATTCTCACTTATATTAAGGACTGGTAAACCACAGAGACATATGTCAGTATGACGCCTGTTCATCAATGGCATGAGCGGCTTCTTTGCTGAATTAGATGGTAGTTTTTGAATTCCAGAAGAATATTTTCTCAATTTTTGGACTATTCACAACACATGTTAAAATTTAATAGGCATTATGAACATATTTTCTCCATTGTCTTGAGTCTAGGTAATCAACAAAACAGGGAATCAAAGCCCTGACTTGTAGCCAATGTCTGGGATGCAAATACTCCCACCCGGCTGACTCCAAGCTGCTGGTGGGCTGCAGCACGGAGCAGTGAGCGGCAGCACACCGTCACACGGCAGGGCCACTGACCAGGCACGGCGGGTGCAGATAAGCTGCAGATCGTAGATCATAATAAAATGTAGTAAAACAATTCAGAAGTGATGATGCATTTGGGGCATTTCTTGCATTTGTTTATAATATAACTTACATAACTATAAGTTTATATAATTTCATTTTTAATAGTAGCTGTATTTAACAACTGGCTTCCAAAATTCCTGAAACCTTAACCATCAGCTCTCATAAACCGGCGTGAGCAGGCCCCAGCACTCCTCTGGGGGTAGGGGGTGGCATTCTTTTGAAAATGAAGTATCCAGGTAAAGATTATTATTGCATAAGCTATATATTCCTATTAAGTTATAAGCCTTTATAAAGCCATTTATTTTTTAAAAAAATAAATTTTCAAAAACCTCATCCAGTGGGTAGATTGGGCATCTCTACCCAGGTATGTTTAGGGTTAGGGTCCCTCGACTTCCCACAGAGCCTTTAAGCAGCCCCTCCCACAGGTACCCGCCACACAGAAGGATTCATTTAACACACCCCATGAGAGCTGCACCTTGTCCTATCCAAAATAACTCTCTCTGGAGCCAATTTTTCAGTATAATTTGTTCCAGACCTTTGATGGGGAACTCGTACTCTCGAAGCTGTTCAGATGCGCAGCCAGCCTGAAGCTTCTGGACCACATCGGCCTCTGCAGCCACAGAGGCTGTGGCCAGCCCGACGCCGGCCACCCTGTGGGTTTCCAACATTCCTCAAGGGACAGTGGACCCACAGTCCATAAATGAATGCATTATGCTCTCCCATGTACATGCTTTTCATCTGTGGCAGGTATTTTATGGATTGCAGACTTCATTTAAATGTTACATAATAACATGAATATTCCATATAATTGAAATAAGAAAGACTGCCTTTGTTTCTGTGTCACTGATTCAAAAATAGAAGGACTCATCACAACTAGAATTTGATCATCAAAAAGGTCAGTTACATTGGAAAGTAGGATCACATGTCAATCACAGTTTCATCATAATGAGAGAACATAATGAACAATGTAAGAAGTTTTTGCCTTTTTATATGTCATCTTGAACTCTTCAGACATAAGAAGCTAGAAAATGTACCATTTTGTCAACTTACACTAATTTTGTTTAGCTAAAAGCAAAGCCAGGGTGAATCAATAAAAAATGCTAAGTTACAAAATACTTTTAAAGAAATTAAGTTGCATTACTTTGCAGTACAAGATATAACTGAAATTGCTATCTACATTATCAAGTAGAGCTCCTGCTTAGACATCGTTAACGTGTGGGAGATTATGTGACATAGGGAATCTGCGGCCAAGTCTTAAAGCGTTTGTACCTGTAGTATTTATCTCAATGCCTGACACAGAGCAAGCACTCAAAAGCACTTACTAAAATAAATGGATAAATGTCTCAATGATCGAAGACAATTTACGAATTTACTAACATTACTTGAAAAGTTTCTTCTGTTAGCCTGAGCAAGAGCAAGAGCCCACCTCTAAAAAATAGCAAAATTAGCCGGGCACGGTGGCGCATGCCTGTAGTCCCAGCTACTCGGGAGGCTGAGACAGGATGATCGCTTGAGCCCAGGAGTTCAAGGTTGCCATGAGCTATGACGAGGCCACGGTACTCCAGCTTGGGCAACAGAGTGAGACCTTGTCTCAAAAAGAAAAAAAAAGTCTCTTCTTTATATAGACTAAAAATATGTTTTAATTTTGTCTATGACACATTTTTTGAATAAATATTTTCTTGATTAATACCCTTAAAATTTAGGCCTTTACTTAAACTATCATGCTTTGAATTGTAGCAGCGGGTAATGGACAAGTTATAGTACTTTTCTGTTGGTTTTTCTCCTGCCCAGGATCCATGTCCCTTTCTCCCATTAATGGCTCCCGCATTTCCCCTGGGGAACCAGGGAGAGTATGCACATGTATCAAAGGCATGACTGGCCAGATGGCAACTGGCATGCATATTTTCAAACACAAAACGTCCTAGACCCTGCTGGTGTTACTATTTTCCAGCTCCTTGGCCACAGTTCCGTCCCTAGAGGAGAGAAGCCGACCTAGACGGTTTTGTGCCCAGGCAGAGGTAGCGAGGGTGGCCATCAGGGACAGGCAGGGGCCAACTATGCTGGTGAGGACTCTTCCAAGTGACAGAAAGCCAGATGCAAACTGCTAGAGCAATAAATCAGCAATAACTAAGGAAAGATGTTTATGCTTCAGGTACAGCCAGATCCAGGGGGCTCCAACGATGACATTGGAACCCTGTCTATCCACCACACAGCTCTGCTCTTCATGCCCCCTCAGTCAGCTGCCACACAATTCTACATTTGGTAGAAGCTGAAGATAGTGGCATATTTTCTAGAAACTTCCCGACATTGTGTTTGATAGTGAGTCAAGGATGAATGAAATTGTTTAACCGCTCTCTGCTTTAGTGTGCCGCAGGGTCGATCTCGTTGACAATTACAAATATTAAAACATGATCTAACCAAGGGAGGAGCACCTTCTATTTTGGCAGCCCGTGGACTCAGTAGAGGTTTCAGGTCTCATAAATCCATACTGTGTTATACAAAATGACAGACACACAATTCCGTAGGATCTGAACCTTAATAAGTAGTAGTTGAGCTCTCAAAGACCATGATGGGATTTATAATCCAGTTTTCAATTATATTTTATATCCTCAGGTGTCTGTTTGTCGTGGTAAAATAGTACCGTTTGGTGCTGGCCTTTGTCTCTGCATTGGCCTGGCTGAGCACATGTAATTTGCACGATCAGATTCTGTTCATTCAAGTATTTGTCCCAATCAGAGTGCGTGGTCCGAAGTAGGTGGGCAATAAGTGTATTTTAAATGATTGAACTGCATCCTCCACAGTCTGTCAGCCCCTGCGTGCCTGCTTGGCAACTCATCCATACATATGGATCGTGTGCTGTGTGTGTGCGCGCGTGTGTGCGTGTGTGCGTGTCATGGCATAACTTACACATAGGAAAGTCACAGCTTGAGGAATTTCTACCAAGTGAATAGACTTGTGTGACCACCGACCAGCTCAATAAATAAAACATTTCCAGAAGGTTCCTTATGCCCCTTGTAGTCAGTAAGGACTCCACTAAAGGTAACTACTCTTCTGACCTCTATCACAATAGATTAATCTGGTTTTGAACTTCACATAAATAAATTCTTATAGCATATTAGTTATCTTTGCTGTATAACAAACCGCCCCAAAATGCAGTCACTTAAAACAGCCACCATTTGAGTAGCCCGCCATTCCCTGGGTCAGCAGTTTGGGGTGGGCTTGGCTGGCAGTTCTTCTGTTGGCGTCACCTTGAGTCACCCACCTGACAATTTGATTTGGTACTTGATGATCTAATGGGCCCTGATAAATGTCTGGCATTGTCGCTGGTGGTCAGTTAGGCTCGGTGTCCCCAGCAGGGCAGCCTGGGCTTTGTCACACGGCATCTGTGAGCCGAGAGGGTGAGAGCTGCAGGCCTCTGGGGCCAGGCAGGATGTCACACATGGTCACTCCCCCACACGGTGCTGGTCAAAGCAAGTCACAGCAGAAAGCCTTATTCGGAGGGTGCGTAAATAGACTCCATCTCCTGATGACGGGTGTTGCCAAAAATACAAGGCCCTTTCTAATTTACCATGTGAAACATACGATTCTGCGTCTGACTTCTTTCACTCAATGTTTTATCCGTGAGATTCATGCATGACATTGTGTGCATTAGCCGCTCATTCTTTTTTTAATCACTGTGTAGTATATTATTATATAAAAACTCCACAAACCATTTACCCAATCTGCTGTTGACGAACACTGGGCTGTTTTCAGTTTGGGGCTATTATGAATATTATCATGAGTGCTATGAACATTCCCGGGCACGGCTTTTGGCGGACACAGGCACCCAGTTTTCCTGAGTGTATTCCTGGGAGTGAAATTGCTGGATCATGTGTATGTGTATGTTTAGCTTTAGTTGTGCCGACAAATATTTTTCCAAGTGGTTACTGCAAAGTGTCTTGGTCTAGAAGTTTCACAGTGGCTTTGGAGACTGTTCCAACACCACTACCCATGTGTCTTCTTGGGTTCTCAGACAAAACTATGGGTTGTTTGTCCTCTGCCGGGTATTCCTGTTACTCCTTTAATGGTAAAAATAATTTCAATGTTTTCTTAATTAATTTATCTTAATAAAATTTCTTTGAGCATAAAAATATGAATTTTTTTTCTAAAGTGTCCAGAGATACATGGCAAGTCCAGTCTGTATAACTGACAGGGTATGTAGCAACTGACTCGAGCAGACATGACAGAATTGTACCAAAACCAAGGTAAGAGAGGAAGGGGAAGGGAAGAAATTAGTATTTATTGGAGACCCACTGTATGACAAGCAGCCATGCCCCCTGCCTATGGAATCTCATCTAATTGCAGCAACATCGTAAGGTGGGCCTGATCATTCCCACTTTACGAATGAGTGAGACTCAAAGAGGCAACCTACAGTCACATTCACCTGTGAAGTGGCAGAGTCTAGATCTAAAGTTTCATGTGTAATACCTAGCATTGTAGTAAATAGTTGTAAAATAAATATCTTCAAGATAAACAAGACTCATGAATCACAGCAGATCAGATTGAAACTGATCCCTCGATTAGCAGGAGACTATATCGAGGCTCGGAGAATGTCAACGTGACCGGCACGACACACTCCTCAGTGCGTCCTCAACACACAAACTAGAAATGCCTCACTTTTCAAAGCCGATTTCCCTCACCTGTCGCAGGTACCAGAGGGCGAACACGCCACCCCGTCAGGAGGGAGGGCCGCCCCGCGGCACCCTGAGTCCCTGTCCAGGCTCCTGCGCCCTCTGTCCTTGCAGCGTTCCTCCGACTCTGAGTCCTGTTTCGCCCCTAGGTTCCAGCCTTTCGGGCACTTCGATGAAGCTCCCGGTGCCTCGGGGAGTCCCTGTTGCCGCTGTCCCTGCTCGCTGGGGACTCGCTGTGCCCAGACACCTGGGGTCCGTCTCTGTCGCGCGGTTACCAGAGGCTGCCCCGGGAGCCCCTGTCCCCACCGGGCCTCGCGCCAGCTCAGCGCAGTCAGGGCCGAGAAGCATGTGGCCCCGTGGCCTAAAGCTCGACCGTCCTAGGAAAACACGTGTCCTGCCTCGAAGGCTAAATCGAAACAATGTGCCCCTATACACACAGCTGTGATCCTCCCGGTCCTCAGCACGCATGTGTGGGCACACGCACACACACGCACACACCTCGCAGCCCTCCCTTCGTGGAGGATAACCAATGCCTTTGTCCTTTTCAGTCTGTCATTAACAGGCATTTTTTTTCTGTCAAAGCTAAACAGTTCCCATAATTACCCAGGCCTGCCTTAAGAGAGAAGAAAACAACTAAGTAATCCACGCACGCTGCAATCGGCTCAGTCTTTGCGGTGCATTTCGAGGCTGTGAGTCGCCGTACCACCCTTTAAATTCTCCTCTTTGATGGTAACCTCTAATCTCTGTGAAACTTGCTCTCTGCCCTCATTTTCCTTCTATTCCGAAAACATTCCCCATTGTCCGCACTCATTGGTCCCTTTGAGACCATTTTACAATCTTTACCCAGCGCCATTAATTTTAGTAGCCCATATTCTCCAGTGACACATCTCAACACTCTCTGACCTGGGACTTCACCCATGCTCAAGTTTCCTCCTCTCAAGGTGCTAACCACTACTGGAAACAGTATTTTAAAATATTAATAAATAAAATATTTATTTAAATTAATAAATCAGTAATTAATGATAAATGTTAATAAATTAATATTTATTTAAAAGAAAATATTTAAAAATACTAAAAGTAGTTTTAAAAATCTTTAAAATCGGAACTGCTCCACTAAAACCCATACACCGATCTCAGCCTCGCCCTCTCCCTACTCCGCAGGTCTGTCCAGTAATCCGCAGCCGTATTCCCCTCAGAGCCAAGTCTGCGCCATTCCCTTTCTGCGAATCGCTCCCCGTGCCTCAGCTGAGGTCATGGAGCGCTCCTTCAACTGCCCCCGTCCTCCTCAAAGTGCCTTTACATTTTTATCCATTTATCCTCTTTCCTTCCCAGCGCAGAGCCTGGTTTCCGGCTCTCCGTGGCCGACCGCGCCACTCGTGACCTTCACCTTGCCCCGTCCCCACTCCTGGAGCATCGCGCCAACCACCAGTCCACACGACCCTTCCCTTCCCCCGCCGGCCGAGGCTCCCTCGCCTCAAGCGCGCTCAGATCTCCTCCTGCCCCAAGGAGCCTTCTCTGCCTCGAGCCCCCTCAAGCTGCCTCCCTTCCTCTGCCTCCCTTCACCGCCAACTTCTTGAAAGAAGCCTGCGCTGGCGCCCACTTCCCGGCCGCCCACTCCCAGCTCGTGCCTGTGCAGTGCGGCCTCCGCCGGCGGCCCTACTGCCCACCAAGGAAATACCGGATAATAGAAGAAGCACTCGAAACCAGCACGGAAGGGAACAGTCAGGCCTTGTCAGTGAAATTCTCACAAGAATTAAATACCACCCGATTCTCACGGTACCGTGTTGTTGATTTAAAAAGGAAAAAGATGTTGTTAATTGTTTTCCTGAAAGAGGAAGAAATTTTTTTTTTTTTGAGACAGAGTCTCACTTTATTGCCCAGGCTAGAGTGAGTGCCGTGGCGCCAGCCTAGCTCACAGCAACCTCAAACTCCTGGGCTCAAGCAATCCTCCTGCCTCAGCCTCCCAAGTAGCTGGGACTACAGGTATGTGCCACCATGCCCGGCTAATTTTTTCTATATATATTAGTTGGCCAATTAATTTCTTTCTATTTATAGTAGAGATGGGGTCTCGCTCTTGCTCAGGCTGGTCTCGAACTCCTGAGCTCAAAGGATCCGCCCACCTCGGCCTCCCAGAGAGCTAGGAGTACAGGTTTGAGCCACCGCGCCCGGCCGAGGAAGACACTTTAGGATGTAAATTACAAACCTTGTGGCTCTTTTTCCTCTTCCCTACAATACTCTAACTTTTAGCGCACAATGACTATACATGGTATTTCATATAACCATCTTGATTTATTATAAATAACAGTTTTCCATTTTGCCTAAAATGAAACAGATCAGGTCTCACGGCTCATGTGGAACTCTTTTATTTATTAAAGTAGTTCCCAGGAATGGCAATGAGCTAATTTAACCAATTCTTCCATTAAGGCAGGAAAAATAAGGAATAAAAATTTGGGGAAAACATATCTAAAATGAAAATATAATATGTTTATAATCTCTAGTTCTTGCAACCAAGGACAGAGAGACTCATCTTGCTAAGGGAAAATAAAATTCATCATTAATTTTATGCTTTTATACATTTGGGGAGTGTTGGCCGTGTTGCTTGCTTTTCTGCTGAAGGCTTTACCCGACTCGCTTTCGCTGGGATTCTGCTGGCGGTCTCTTCTAGCTGCATCCGGGCTCTGCGTGTGCCGTGACTCCACCGGGCATGGCTCTGTGAGAGTCATCGGTAAGCCCCAGGCTTGCCGGTTTCACAGCATGGAAAGCTTTATAATTAGTGTAATGACATTCAATCATAGTGTGAGAATCAACTGGGCCTTCAGAAAAGTGGGGGTGTGGCCTCTGCCTGGCGTCCCCTATTTTAGACAACTGCAAATATCTCTGTTCCTGCCTTTTGCTTTGTACCTCATGCCATAGGGTGATACCTGAACAAATCTACAGAGTGAAGGTCCCTGTATCGTTTTAAACAAATAAAAACATGTTAATGTCTATTTTGGAATAAAGGTATGAAGAAAGTATGATGTGGAAAGTATTAATACTCATAATTTTTGGTTCATGGATTTTATTTCTTAGTGTGTTCCTTTTATGGGTTCATTTTTCAGTAGATGGATTGCATTACACCGACTATTTACCAACACATAATCAAGCAGGAAAAAGGGCTGAATGCTATTTGCAAGTACCTAGAAAACATGAGAGTCAGACGGCCAAGTGGCATAGAGGTTATCCCTCTGCTCTAAGGCCACGAAGGCAGGAAGCATAGACAGACACCAGGGCTGGCTTTTAGTTGTAATGTTCTAAGAATACAGAGCTGAGAAATTCTCCTTACTTTTACACTTTACTAAGAGTATATTTAGTTAAAAATCTTAATTCTGTTAACTGTGAAACAATAATGCACCTTTCCGCAGCTATTTCCTGACAAGTAAAGCACGAAGCCTAGGGTAAAACTCTTCTACACCATCAGTAAGGCTGGGAAACATCTTACCCTTTGTCCAGACTGCCTACTTACGCAATGTCATTCACACGCCAAAGGGAATTCTAGTTACAGTGAAATACAAGCCACAGGGACACTATAGAAATTTCCCACAATTATTTGTTCCAAAGTAAATACATTTCCTTTGATTTTGACAAAACCATAAAACACAGAAGTGTATTGTGAGGCTCTGTTTAGCTGATGTTTACCAATACCCTGCAGGCTTTACTCTTTGAAACACAGCTATATTACATCATGCTGTTTCGTCTCTCATCACTTGGCATGCATGTATGTTATAGCTAACAAACATCAGCAGGGAAAAACAATGAACTAATTCACAAATCAAGATTCTGTTTTATAGTCCATGACTTAGCTTAAATGAGACTCCATGCCTTAATTAAGGTTTCAAAGTGTAAAAGTGTTGGCTGAGCCTGGGTTCCTGATAGAGCACACAGAAAACACAGACCATTCGTACTATTTTTGCTGAAGGACCCTGTAGGCTTCCATTCATATACAGCATGTGAACAAACAACAAAGTATACAGAGAATTTTCATCCTGAATTTTATAACTGTTTGGTCATGATAACAAGAGGACAGGCAACTTAAGCATATAGTATAGATCCTTGCGTAGAGTAAGCAGGAATAAATAGCAACCAGCATTATTTTTCCTGCTTCTTATTCAGGACTGCTAAGCCCTTCTGGAGAAAACTGCACATTCATACCGCCAGGCTCCATTATAAATTTTGAGCTCCAACCTCAGCTGAGCCCTCGGGGTTTCTCATCTCCTCCACTTCCGTTCTCCATAGCAGCTGCTCCAAACCTTTACCACCATCCTCAAGGGTCCTACCGGCTCCCTGCCTCCCTCCCGCTCAGTGCTGGCCCGACTCCCTCCCCCACCGAGACAACAGGTGTCTGTGAACAGCTACAGCTTCCACTCCTGTCCCCACGTGCCCGCTCAGCTCCGCCTCCACGCCTCCTCTTCTGTTCCATGCCTTGCCCAGAGAAAGAAGCATCCCCACTTCCTAGATCATTACCTAAATGATTCAGAAGTATTTATTGAGTGCTGACTGTGTGTCAGGCCTGTGCTGGGTACAAATCTGCCCTGGAATAGCTCTACTCTAAGGGAGGAGACAGAGTAGTAAACAAACAGGAACTAAACAATGGCATTGATGCCCCAATACACGTGCAGATAGGTCCCAGCTGGGACAGTTTTCTGGAGGAGGTCGCATCTGAGCCGAAAACAAGGAATAACAGTGGGCAGGCTGTGGGGTGGGAGGAGAGAACTTTGAGGTAAAGCAAGTGGGACATGCAAAATTATGGCGCCTGGAAGAGCCAGGTGGTGGCCTGGGTCTCATGACGGGGTAAGAACCCTGCGCAGCACAGCTGTTGGTGACAACAGTGGGGCTGGAAGCTCAGCTCACGGCACCAGGATTAGGAATGGAGAAGCCAGACAGATCCTCCCGCCTTGCTCCAAGGCAGCTAGTGTTATGGGGATTGTTCAGTCCAGAGCTGAGAGGGACACACGAAGCCTCAGGTGGAGCAAAATGCTGTTTCTTAGAGCATCTGGCTGCAGATGGGCGGGGAGGGGAAAGCCTCGGGCTTTACAGAGGGTTTCTCCAGGGGGAGTGAGCAACTGGGCCAGAACAGCCACTGTAACAGATTCTTTTCAAACAACCAATTCTTGGGAGCCCTTGCTTGGTCCCATCATGCCGAGATAAGCAGGGGACAGCTCCGTCCTTATCAGGGGGTTAGATGGTGGTGTCATGCCACCATCTGCGGTCAGAGTTAGACTCACAAGCTCCAGACTCTGCGGACCCCTGTGGCTACTGTTTCTTAGGCCTCACGATCACTAGGTTTCCACTGACCGCATTCCATCCGAGACATACTTTCCGGGCTCCCACGCGGACCAGACCTAACGAGGGTGGTCAGGGACTCCCAGTTGGGGCGGGAGGCCTCGGTGCTGGGCACCATGGCTCGCTGAGCACTCGGCTCGGGTGGGAGTGACAGATTAAGATCCTGCCCCTTAAGAGAGACAGGCCAATGTCCCGGGGTCCCTCTCTGTCTGCACTGAAGGAAATTGTTGTTAAAGCCATTTTTGTTTAGAAATCCTATGTGTACCTCCATAAATAGATTTGAGAGGGACTTGTCCTTTTGTATCCCAAATAAGGAAAAAGGAAGTTGTAAATAACCTTCAATGTATGAGCCCACAGTTTCTTCTTTGGAAAGAGTTCCAAAACATTGGGAGTCTTCACCCTTTATTAGAGAGACCAGCTGCAGGGACCCGCCCGGGGCCACGGTGATCTCTGCCTTCTGCCCCCACGTGCCGCGAGACCAGGACCTGCCGGGAGACCAGGACCTTGGGACAGCCGCAGCTCCCACCTTCAAGCAGAGGGCTTGCCGTCACTGGGTTGTAGCCGAACATTGTTTAGATGTTGTTTTTGCAAGGAATAAAAGGCACGTAATGTCCTTTGACTGGTTTCTGCCCTGAAGTGCATAGACTTTTGTCTCATTACACTGAAGAGAACTGAAGTCACTCACTCCCTTGGTGGTTGTCCCATGGCTTTAATAGTATCTATATTCTGGCGATTCCCAAATTTGTGCCTCCATTCCAGACCTCTCTCCTGAGTTCTGTGGGCGAGTGCGCCCTCCCCTTCTGCCCTGCCTGCTCTGGCCAGCTCTGTCTCCATGCCCCTTGTCCACACCATGCCTCTCTCGGAAGAAGACGCATCGCTGCTCACTAGATCAATCTCTACCTAAGTGAGTTATGGTTAGAGCCTCCCGCCCAGTCCTCCTCCTCCTGCCTTGTCCTTGTCAACTCGCAGGCCAGGGACATTCTGTCACGGCGCAAGTCAGATCCCGACTGTTCTCGGCAGGACTCTCCGCAGTGGCTCTTCTTTTCACTGAGTAAACACCAAAAAGTGTACAGTGGTGACCAGGGGCCCGACATGACCAAGCACTGCAGAGAGTGGCCTCTGAGAGGTCCCCTTGTCCCCGAGGCCATGACCTGGTGGCGTGCCCTCTCCTCACTGAGCTGCTTCTCACAGAACACAGTGGAAGTGATGGGAAGTCACTTCAGAGATGAGGTTTACAAAGACCATCTCGGGTGCTCTTTGACCCACTCTGACGACGGCAAGGAACAGCCCGCAGGACAGAGAACTGAGGCCATAGAGGACCCGGAACGTGCGAGCGGCTGCGCCAGGGCGCCTGGGAGCAGACCGGCCCGCGCGGCCCCCGCCAGAGGTGCTGGACAAGCCGCTCGGACCCTGCTCCAGGGACACTGAGCGATGACGCATTTGTGTTGTTATAAGCAGCTGCACTTCCAGGTCATCCGCCCTGCAGCCACAGGTGACCCGCACGGGTCTCAGCCCTGTGCTAGCTGCTGTCCTCCTCCCTCCCTCCTGGCCACACTGGCATCATCGCTGCTGCCCAGTGTGCCCCCACATGTTACAGTCCTTGCACGGGCTCCCCCCCACCTGACTTACCTCCCTCTTCCCCCACCTTCTTCACCTCCTCCGGGGTCAGGCCCGCTGCCGCTGTGACCCCCACCTTTGAAATTACAACCCTCCTTTCAAGCTCCCATATTGCCTTCACCTTAATCTACTTATTCTTGGAAGTAAACTAAAATTTTGGTTATCGATTATTTCATTGTTATCATTTGTCTCTTCTCGAATAAAATTCCTTAAAATTTGCGTTAAACTTATGCTATATCATCAGTTAATTACTGTACATTTTATAGTAAGTCTATGCTGTATCTCTCAGCTTCCCTTCTTGGTTTCTTTATTATAATTTATTTTTCATTTGGCTGGAGTGCTTCCTTAAGTAGCTTTTCCAATAAATGGTATATAGGAGCATATTTTCTATGTCTTTTCACTTCTTCACACTTGAATGATTGTTTAACCATGTGTGGAATTCTAGAGCACTGGTCCTTTTTCCTAAAATTCGTGGATGCTCAAGACCCTTATATAAATGGCATGGTGTTTGCATATAGCCTGCGCATATCCTCCTGTATACTTTAAATNTTTAAATCGTTTCTTACATTGTATTAGGTATTATATAGGTGTTAGGCATGCATAATACCTAGCACAATGTAAACGCTATGTGAATAGCTGTGCTGTATTGCTTAGGAAATAATGACAATAAAAAAGTCTGTACACATTCGGTACAGATCCACCCCCACCCCCAGTACTTTTGATCCGTGGTCGGTAGAATCCACAGACATGGCACCCACAGGTACAGAGGGCCAACTGTACACTAAACAGGCTCTACTTAGATGACAACTTGAAGGTAGGGACTCTGTGGTGTTCCCCTTTGTGTCTTTCACAGCTCCCAGCCTCCTGCCTTGAACGTGAAGATCCCCAGATGACATAGGATTGCAAAGAGGTATACAGTGGGGTCATAGACCCCTGGATTCAAACTCTAGTTCTGCCACTTGTTTAATCTAGTCGTGGTGGGGTCTTTTGTAAGTTTTTAACTTCTCAGAGAACTAGTTCCCCTCCCAAAAGTTAGGGATAGGTAACCATACACCTACCTTTCAGGCTTCTTGTGAGCTCTGAAGAAAATAGTGTGCGTTAAGTGCCCGACCCAACCAGTCATCGTGTGATGGGACCTGGGGTTCCCTCCCAATTCCAAGGACCCTCTTAGACTCTTGAGAAACTTTTTTTGCAGTATTTAATTTTATTGACATTTTCAAAAACCATTGCCATTAGAAAATAATCTCTTCTGCCGAACTGAATTTTTTTTTATCATGGAGATAAGTCACATTTGCTTTTTTGCTACTTGGTTAAAAAAACAAACCTATTATGCCTTTGAAAAAAGTTGATCATTATGATTCTAGTATAATACAAATCATTCTTAAATCAGTTTTATGAAATCATTACATCCTTATTACAGACATTAATATTTCTTTTTTAAAAATAAATTTTATTGTGTACATTTAAAGTATACAACACAATATTATGGGATACATATACATAGTACCTATCATTTTTCTTCTTGTTAGTAAAAAATTAATTAAGCCATGAATCTGTGATTCAAATGAAATATGTCCTTATCCAGGTGCATTTTTATACATTAGCATTTAAGGCAAATTGCCCAGAAATCCAATACTAATTTACCCCCAAGATCTCAGCCCATAGTTACTGTTGGAATTTTTGGCAAGTAGATTTCCCTGGGGGTAATAGTCAAATTAAGAAGTCTTCTTAAAGAAAAGGTGTTAGAGTTTTAGGCAACAGTTCAAAGCTCAGCGTTCAGAGGTGGAGAGGGATACCCAACCAGCCAGTGCTGCAATGGTGAATGAGGTGAGAGGTTGCCTGTTTTCCTTCCCTAAGCCCCTGCTTGATGGATTCAGTGGTGGAGTTTAATGTGCAGTGGTGACAATCTTTACTTTGAGCTCAAAATTATAATAGACCATATTTTAACTTCTAACAGCAAAATTATTATAGCAGACTTGGGGAATGAATATTTCCAGGGTCAAACTTGAACTCTCCACAGGCATGAACTACCAACATGAGTTTGGCAGTCCAGAAGCACTTCCCACACCTGTACCACTCTCTTACACCAGAACCCAAACTGATGAGTTCTACCACTGAACTGAGAATCCCCTTACATCAGGAAAATAATAATAGTAGCAATAATTGTTAACTTTATTCATCATTTACCATGAGATACATACTATTCTGAGGGATTTACAACCCACTTAATCCTCGCAACTCTACAAACTTGCATACCTATTTTATAGATGAGAAAACTAAAACCCAGAGAGATGAAGTGAATTGCCAAAGACTATATAGCTAGTGAGTGGCAGATCCAGGATTTGAACCCACAAAGACTAGCCCCTGAGCATGCATTATTAACTACTGCCATTCACAAGATTGCACGTGGTCATACATGACCTTTACAGGGAATTTCCTTTATTGATGTGGATCAATCTTGCTTGGACTGAGTTTGAGTTTGGTGGAGAAATTGAATTGCTATAGGACTAACTCCTATAAGGTTAAGCAGTATCCTTTGTAGACTCCAAAAGTGTCTAAAAGAAGGACTGTCAAAGAAATTTAAACATCAAGATTGGAAGAGGTGGAAATCAGTGGGAGGACAATATTAGGGGAAAGCAACAACTAAATGGGCAGGTTAGTACTCATCCCCAAACACAGTCTGTGGCTACAATATTAAGTCATGCCCTGCTACCTGGTAAGCCCAAGGTACTGAACCTGCTTACTGTCCGTATTGTAACTGATTTAAGAATCATATAGAACTGAGCCTGCAAAGGGAAGGCATCTTAGGCCAGGGGCTGAGAAGGCAAAGGCTGGAAACTAGAATAAACATAAAAGGAACAATTTCCAGGTCCCTTCCCAATTCTAACTTAGGAAAACATCTACTTATTTCCCAATTTGAATTAAATTTCTGCTGTCAAGATACCTGATCTACCTGAATGTTCCCTGAATGTAGTGTTCAATACAAGGTTGTTGACTGATGTCAAGGGTAACATGGAAGAAAGGATTGCTCTTCATGCCCTCCTTGCCTCCTCCCCTTCTCCCCAGTGATCCTCTTGGAGAAATACTAATACTTGCTCCCTTTTTCTCAAAAGCACCTCCCAAGATAGGAGATTTACCCTAAAAACCTGCAGATGTCCTCACTACCAGGAAATGGCCAGCTGTGTTCCAGGTGGCCCAGATGAGCTTGACCACCAAGACTCAGTGTGTGGCAAGCCCAGGGAGTGGTAGTTCTGCATCAGACAGCCAATGGGGCATTTTTACTTTTTTAGACCCACAAAAAGAGCATCTCCCATTGGCTAAAATTCCTCCTTGTCAACGTAGAACTGACCAGAAACCCAGAGATAAGAGCCTCAGATACGGATATTCCTGGCTGGCTTTTTAACTTGCATGGCTGTGAAATACCTGGGTTTTTTAGTTATTTGCATCTTCTCACCTTCAAGGAAGGAGTTCTCTGACCATCAAGGGAAAATACTGGCAGCCAAAAGGGAAGACTGGCCACCTTTTATTTCCAACAACCTCAGAGGCACTGCTTTCTGCCAAACTTCCCACCCAATATGAAAGGATTCTCTTTCTTCTGGTTTTGATCTGGTTCCCTGGCAAGATGGATGTGATTTTTTTAGTGCTTCTCTTCCTGCTGCCAAGGTGCAGACTGGGCACATGGCCTCATTTCTATAATGCTCTGACCTCCAGGAGACTTGGGCACCAGCATTAAGGTTGGATCTGTGGGGCTCCCCGTGGGACAACTGAGGAGTCAGCAGATCGATTCCTCATAGGATGCATGTCTAGAAAGGACACAGGCTCCCAGAGGTGAGGGTCTGTGTTGACCTCATACAGCCCCTATTCCCAGCACTGGCCCCTAACGAGCATTCCATAAATGCAGGTGTCCGATGGTGGCTTTGCAGTGAATTTCTCAGTAAACTGACTCTGGTGTACAATCTAGCAGTGCTAAATGGCAACACATGTGATAATCTGGAAGAAATTTTACCCCACCTGTATTCTAGGTGGCTAACACCATAGGTTATAACATCTTTTCTTAAAATATTTCATGAGACACTAGACTCAAAAGGTGATCAGCAAAAATTGATTTCATGATCAAGTAAGCTTGATCACCATCACGTGCCAGAGCCCTCTTTCAAGCGTCCCTGTGCACATTTACCTCTTAAAGAGATTTTTCAGTTTTTCTATAAAGAGACATGTTTCACTTTAACCCAGAGTTTCTTAAACTTTTCTGGACCATGGAATCTTCATCTCATACCTACTACTGACTGCCCCATGGCATTAGCGCTTCTGTGAATTCACCTTGGAATTGTATTTGGAAACACCAAATGATATTATGATTAGCCCTCCATCCCCCCTCCTGAGTCCTTAGAGTGGCTATTCTAGACTTACCTTGGCAATCATTTATCATCACACATGAACGTGATGAGCTGTAAGCTCCGAATCACCCTGCGTGAAAGTAGGGCTAGTGCTCCCCTGCCTTCCTGTGAAGAGAGGTCCTCACTCGCTTCCCCTAGAAGGAAAGGAGCAGGCAAAGGGCGGCTCCGCATCAGCCCAGGAATCCTGCACGTTGCCTGGCGCGGACCTCAAAGGGGGCTTCGGGACCAGTGGGGCCCCAATGACTCAGGCCACCATTCATGAACACTGGCTTTGTGTGACTGCCTGTGACGGTCAGTGGTACGTGTCCACGTGGCTAGGCTAATGTAGCCAATTATTAAATTAAACACTAATCTAGGCATCACTGGGCCGGTATTTTGTAGACATGGTTCACAGTTGGCTTTAAGAAGATCATCGCTGACAAGCTGGGCGGGCCTCTATCAGTCGAAAGGCCTTAAAGGCAAAACTCAGGTTTCCCTGTGGAAGAACAAATCCCACCTGCGGACAGCCACTCCAGCTGGAGCCTCCAGTCTCCTGCTGGTTCTAGGTCTGTGGCGGAACCCTGCCGGACACACTGCCCGGTGTGGCAGTCCCTTATCCTCGTCCTTGTCAGGCTGGGCACAGTTTGTGCTGAGCACCTGTCAAACAGAGCACGGAGCCTGCAGAGGCGGCAATAACATCCCCCCCAGTAAAGGTAAAGGTAAAGGTCTCCCCCAGTGCCAGGGGAAGTGTCAGGACCCGCAGGGCACTCAGGCCTGGAAGGGGACACAGGAGGCCACCTGTCCTCCACCCTGGGGAGGCGAAGTTTGTGCAGCTTCCATGTTGCTGCCCAGGCGTGGGGCTGGAGGCGATGGTTGAGCGTTGGTGTATTTCCATGCCTAGGCACAACCTGGTGAATTGATTTCTGGAAAAGAATGTATGCCTTAAAGTTGAATTAATTTTCATAGTTTAACAGTATCTTGGGGCATTTATTTTGCCTTTAAGATGAAGAGCATAGATTTGTATATATTATGGAAATAGACTGGAGTTTTCATTTTGATAAGGAAATGGGAAAGCCCAACCCATTCACCAACATTGATAAGAGGGAGAGATGAGACATGTTTGTGTACTTACATGGGTGTTCATTTGGCTGTGTATAAGGAGAACTTTAATTTTCCTAATGCATGTTTAAATCCTTAAAATGTGTATACTCCGGGGTTTCAGGTGTAAGAATTTATCATGAGAATGTGTAAAGTTATAACCTGTAAGAGATTTCACCTCAATTGTGATGTTCAACAGTATGACGTTAGGGAACTATGGTACATCAACATACAATGGAATACAATAAAAATAGCTGGCATCCGTTTAATTGTGTGCCAAGCACTGTTCTGTAAGGATTTCACACATATTAACGTACTTGATTCTCACAGCAACCCTACAACGCAGAGTCTATCATTCTCTTTTTACTACAGCACAGGGTGGCAGGAAGAACTGCCCAGAGCCACACAGTTACAGAAGGATGGAGCAAGGATTACAGCCTGAACTTTCTGGCTTTAGAACCCATGCTCTGAGTCTGTTCTGTGCACACTCTCAAGAAGTATGATGTCATTTAAAACAGTGGTCCCCAACCTTTTTGGCACCAGGGACTGGTTTCATGGAAGACCATTATTCCATAGTGGGGGTTTGGGAGGGCTGGTTTGGGGATGATTCAAGTGCATCACATTTATTGTGCAGTCAGACCTCTCTGTATTGGCAGCCACTCCCTAGTGCTGGCATCACCGCTCCACTTCGGATCATCAGGGATTAGATTCTATAAGGAGTGAGCAACTTAGGTCCTTTGGATATGCAGTTTATGGTAGGGTTCGAGCTCCTATGGGAATCTAATGAACTGCTGCTCTGACAGGAGGCGGAGCTTCTGTGGTGATGCGAGCGATGGGCGCGGCTGTAAACACACTTCGCTTGCGCGCTGCCACTCACCTGCTGCTGTGCTGCCGCGGCTCATAACAGGCCACAGACCTGTACTAGTCCGTGGCCTGGGGGGTGGGAACTGCAGATTTAAAACATCCATCTGTCCATTTACATGTATACAAAACACAGTCATAACAAAAATGGATAATTCTATACTTTAATATTAGCAATCTCCCTTTTTCTTTTGCTCATCTGTATTTACTAAATTTTCCATAATAAGCATCTACTATTCTGTAGTTTAGAAATAAAAATAATAAAAGTGATGTTATTGTTTTGATTGGGAACCAAACTCCCGCTTTTGACTGGCCATGCAGATTGACGTTTGGGGCAGCTACACAAGCCAGTACATTCCAGAAGATACAAACCTGGGCCGTGGGGAGGGCTCCCGGTGGGAACATGTTCCCAGTCCCTCCTTGCACACACCATCCGTGAGCCGGTAAACCAGCATGCACTCTGCTGGGAAGAGCTGATCAGAGGACATCTCCTAGACCTTCTTTTAGCCAACTTCCAAATATCAGTTTTCTTAACCCAGCCAAGTTTTATGATTGTCCACACTGACTATGAATTTTAAGCCCATAATCTTTTGAAAACTCTGAAAATAAAACAAGTAATAAATGTGATGAGGTGGGACTTCACAGAACTCCCTGTTCATGGAAATGCTCTGATCTGCAGGCAGGAAACCCATCAAGTGATACGAGGCATAATCAGAAATGTAAAGGTTAAAACTGTATGGACGCTTAGAGATGAGACCGTATAGCTTCCTCCCTAAGGCTCAGAGAAGTTAAATAATGTGTTCTCAGTCTGCCAAAGGCCAAGCCAGGGTGAAGAGACAAGTTTTAGTTCCTGGTCCAACACTCTCTCCAGTGAGCCATGCTGCCCCGGGGGCTTGGACTCAGCTGAAAAGAAGGAAGGAGCTGTTGGTATGAGAACAATAGCTATTTTATGAAAACCATTTCTGTTCACTTTAATTCCGCCAGCAATATATATGAAAGAGAGGTCTACAGAGTAAATGATGGAGGTTCCTGGCCACATGCCACTTCTCCCCCTTAAAAGGCGATGACCACCGTCAATAACTTGGCGTGTGATTTGGCGTGTAGACTCCTTTCCACATATGTATGTCATACATGTATTCAGCAGTGTGCTAGAACCAGCTTGCACTGGTTCTTGAGAGCCAACTTAAATTTTCAGGAAAGCTATGAGCCAGCTGTTAAAAAAAGACATCGTTAAAAATTAAATTATATAAACTTAATTAAATTGTATTAAAAGCAAGGATAATAAGTACTCAAAACTCATCACTAAGGTTAATTGATTATTGAAGAAAGAAAAATATTTTTTGTAAATTTAGTGTAGCTTAAGTGCACAGTGTTTACAAAGTCTACTCTAGTGTCCAGCCCTGTCTCAGGCCTTCACATTCACTCGCCACCCGCTCACCGATTCACCCAGAGCAACGGCAGTCCTGCGAGCTCCCTGCACGCTGAGTGCCCTGCACAGGGCCATCACTGTTTATCTTCTACATTGTATTATATGTTTGGATACACAGGTACTTACCATCGGGTTACAGGTCCCCACGGTATTCAGTACAGTAACTTGCTGCACAGGTCTGCAGTCTAGAAGCAATACCTACACCATGTAACTTAGGTGTGTAGCAGGCCAGGTTTGTGTAAGAATGCTCTATGGCATTCACACAATGATGAAATTCGACACATTTTTCAGAACATATTTCCATCGTTAAGCAATGCATGACTGCATTTGCCTTCTCTCCCCCTGGCCTGTTTCCTGGGTGTTCTAGCCTTCTATTTTAGCTAAATCCCAGGCTCTTTCAACTTTCCTCTTCGAGTATTTTCTGCCTCCACTCTTCACTCCCCCACACCTTTCACGCCTTCTAAGAGAGAGAAAGAGCATTTCTAATGGTAAAGGTGAAGTTTTCTGGAAGAAATTCCTTAATGGGCAATAGAACAAGAAGGGCTGGACCGGCTTTGCTGGGTAAGCACAGGCTCCGCTAGCTGCTGTCTTTGCTGGGCCCCCAAGTGTCAGAGGGAGAGCAATATACTTAGTCCCTTTTGTTTACACACCAAAAGATTAGGTTTCCTTAAATTCCTAAGGAATTTCAGAAGATTAACTTCTAGCTAGAAAACTTCATAGGCTGAGCAAAGAAAAAAGAAAAAAAATCATGTCACCCTCCAGCGGTTCCATCAACGGATGAAATTTTAAACCACTGCATGTCTCACACCCATTTCTTAGTGCAAAATAAATCACTCGAGCAGGGTGCAAGCCAATTTCTGCTTTAAAAATGTTGTGTCCTAAGGCTGTCTTCTTGAACTTCAAAAGCACACTTTGTAATTACTCCACCTATCAAAGGGAACTCAACATTTCACCTCCAATCTTCTTCAGCTCGTGTTATCACTTTTAATTGTTAATAAACCGCATTAATTTTAAACTGATTATGATGTTTGGGAATTCAGTGTTTTCAAGCAGAATACACTGAATTATATATAAGTTAACTTATTTATGTACAAACTAAACTGGGGTTTTTCTCACTACCTGTCATTGGCTTTATTTTTAGTAATTTCTGTCATTTTGGAGACTTACAGCATTTTATGTCCTTCGTTTTTTAAAGGAATAGTTTTCTGGGAATTAAAAGGATAAAAAATGCTGGGGATTTGATTCAGGTTTGTGCTCAATATTGATATCATTTGATTGCTAGTTCTGAGCCATCTGGAAGTTGGGTTTGTTTTTTTTTAAGAGAAGTGGAGGGCTGAAAAATAATTTACTAAACTCAGACCACAGTGTCAGTCTGTATAATTCATTCAGATTTTAAGCCTTTCATTTTCTTAACAATTTTTCCCCTACCTGGAGTTAACTAGATAAATGCTTTTTGCTATTAACCTCCCCGCCACGGTGGGCATGAACTATGTCTATTTGACAACACCATTTGCTCACAAACCGTATTTTTCCAGCCCAAGCGACTTTCTCTTGTGGTCATAACAAAATGTTCTTGAGACAGAAACACGCTACGCTTGTTTCTGCTTTGGCACCAAGCTCGGAATTCAGGCGCTGAGAGCAGCCCCTACCTGGCTACAAGTTCTCAGAGCATCCTTCTCTCCACCCTGACTATGGCTGTGTGCTAAATCCTGCCCTGGGGCGTGCTCCCTCTCCTCTGCCCAGCAAGACCAGGTTTTCGATGCCCTCTCCAGCCTCCCACATAAAACTGATGTGCCTTCCGCTGCCTCCCACCCAGAGCACTTCCCACCCGGAGCACCTGCCACCGCCACCGCCACCCTCTACTGGGAGCCTGCTGTGGCGCTGGGCTCTGTCCCACGTGTCTCACCTTTATTAACTCAAGTAACCCTCACCACAACCCTATTCCTTAAGTATCATAACTATTCCCACTTTATAGATAGGGACACTGAGGCTTAGAGAGGTCGGTGCCCAAGGTCACTCAGTTGGTATGCGACAGAGCAGGCCAGCCGTGCACACAGGCACGCTGCCCCGTCCCCCTCCTGCACTGAGCTGCCTACTGCCCACGCGCAGAGGGCAGGGCCAAACTTTATCCATTCTGCGTCCCCCAGAGAGTGCCTACCAGAGTGACCAGCGAGTCATTAGCTGTTTATGGAATGAATGGAATGAGGGGTCTTCCTAGAGCCTCTAGGTCTGTGAACTGAGAGATCTCCACACAGAAAAGCGGCCCGCAATGGCGTCAGGAAAAGGGCCCACCGAGCTGGTGGTGCTGGGCTGGTCCCGCCCTCCGCTGAGGTCTGTCTTCTCTTGGGCTAAATGCGGTGGCCCACACAGCCGAGCTTTCCAATGCAGCAACCCACGACTCGCCCCCCCGAAGGCGAGGGCGAGGAAGGAGCCTGGCAGACCGAGACTCGGGACTGGGGTGGCGGGAGGCAGCAGGGCTGATCCTGGCCGGTGGCAAGGGGTGGAGGTTAGATGAGCACGTCTTTTACATCCTGTGAACACCCCACCAGCAAAATTGATAACTAAACTTTATTCAGTTATTTATACATACCCTGTTTTTCCCAAAAATGATTTCAGTAGATTTATAAATTGTAAGTGGGCAAGACATAAGAAAACAAACAGAGAGACAGAAAATGGAGCTTAGAATGAAGCTAATACAGAACAATGTGCATAATACGGATATTTGCTATGGCCGGGCCAAAAGATCGAAATACACACTCTGTCACATAGTCACAAAGATTCTCTTCCTGGACCTCTAAAGGGCCACTTCCTGTAGCTAATGCTGCTATGTCCAGGTCACAGGCGAGGAGCTTGAGGCTGGGAGAGATGAGGACACGTGGCCGGTCGGCCGAGCGAGCGCGACGGACGAGCACGGCAGGGCGAGGGCTGGCTCCCAGGCCGCTGCCCGCGCCGCCTCTTCCAAACGCGAGAAAACAGCCAACCATAATCCCGGCGAAACATTTATCTGTCCCTCGAACCTGCAGTTACCACGGTGCAACGGTAAGCTCTGCAGCTGTGTGAAGTCCGAGCTCGAGCCCAGAGCCGGCGTCTGGCTGCCGTCCTGCTGGAGCGGCCACCTTCTGCCCTGCCCTCCCGCCAGCCAGTGCAGGCGCCGCTCCCCCACCCTCCCTGCCTGTCACTGACCGCCGGGCGCTGGGGCAGCCGCCCGGGCAGCCGGGACCTCGCGGCACCTGCACGGCCGGCCCCACGCCGCCTCCGCCCGCGGGCAGGTTCGGGTCAGCAGGGTCGGAGGAGGCGCGGACGTAGGCCCTGGAGAGACGCAAGGCGCAAAAAGCGGTGCAGGGGGTCGCTGGTGATGAAGAAAGGGCACTCAGGCAGGGCGCTCCCGGGGCAGCTGCTGCCAAGGAGGGCCTGCGTCTCGCTGCCTCGGTGGGCCGCCCCTCCTCGCTCCTTCGCTCGCCCTCCACCGCCGCCACGCCCGCCAGGGACGCCCTCCGCCCTTCTCGGAGCCGCCTCTTCCCCTCGTGCCGCCTCGTCCCGAAGGCCCCACGGAGGGTCCTCCCGCCACACGGCGAGGAAACACAACGCGCCCCACGTAGACGCGGACCAGTGCGAGCCGGACTCCGGGGACGGGAGTCGCCGCGCCCCGCCGACGGCCGTGCCAAGGGGAGGCCGCGGACGCCCGGCGACCTCCCGACGACCAAACACACGGTGCCCTCCACTGCGGACAGGGCGCCACTAACGGGATGCTGCCAGCGACACAAACGCCCTCCGCGGCCGGCCTGCTTTCCTGCCACGCCCCTGCGCGCTGCTGTGCCCGCACGCGAATGCGGACGGCCCTGCAGGACGAATGGCGGTTCTGCCGCTCGCGGCTCCCCGCCGCCCAGCGACCTGTGCGCTCAGCCCGCCGCCGCGACAGGGCGGGTTTGCTTCTTCAGTGCTCGTGGAGGAGCACGAAATAAAATCTGCAAAGACGCCTCAACAAAGGGAGGGGTCTAGGAAATAGTTTGACCATCTTCTCAAAGACTCTTGCAGAACCACCACAACACAGCAGACAAGCCATTTGCTGGAACAAGCTTTGGAGACAATGTCCTAACCAGCTACAGACAAAGAAACTGAGGCCCAAAGAAGTTAAATGCATGTCCTGAGGCCATGGTACAAGTTAGTGTTAGGACAGGAAACTAAATGAGCAAGACAAGCAGCAGGAGAAGAAAAGTGGTGAAGAAAGCAACTTGCCAGCCCAGACTGCCAGGGCTACGCAAACCAGACACACACCCCTCTTGTCACCTGAGTCAGGTGACTCCTTCTAGTCCCCCTGCTCACACCCCTCCTGCCTCCCTGGAAGAGGGGATGCTGTCGTCCCAGCTGACAAGAACTGGTGGGGGCAGAAGGCATTCGAGCCCCTTGCTGCCCTCCCTGTGGGCAGGGCAGCACAGCACAAGGAGCAGAGCCTCCGGACTTGCCCTTGTGGGTGCCTGCCACCCCCCGCCCGCCACCCCCCTCCCCCCCCCCCCCCCCGCCTGCCCCCCCGCCTGCCCCCGCCCTGCCTGCCACCCCCTGCCTGCCACCGCCCTGCCTGCCACCCCCTGCCTGCCACCCCCTGCCTGCCACCCCCTGCCTGCCACCGCCCTGCAGGAAGCTCGCTGCAGGGCCTGTTAAGGCGCTCAGTTTTTAAAGCGTAAGCAGCAGAAGTATGTGACCTTCAGCGATGTTTTTAAGAAAAAAGTGCCACTCGTGAAAAATGAGTTCAAACTGTCTCCATCCCCCTGCCAGTGGGTAGCTAAATGCCCTCTTCAAGCTGCTTACGAGAATAAGTTAAAGAGGAATTGGAAGGAAGACTGTAGCCGATGTTACTGAGGTTTTAGGGTTGAAAAAATCAATGTTATCACTTAACCACTTCGGGACCAGCGTCGACTGTAGCCGACAGCCGTGATGTGACTTTTCTACTTTTTCATTTATCAAAATAAAATTGTGAACATTTAAAAATAACGTGATGAAAACATATATGTGTATGTTACCTATTCTGATTGACATGACAGTAAGCTGCCTGCGAAGCGAAACAGGCTGTCAGTGCTTCCAAGCTTCCTGTCACACAGGAGCGGGGCGCGCCCGTGAGCGCCGCACCGAAGTGGTTAAGAACTAGCCTCCTTTCCTCTACCCTCTGCACTTGTAGCTTGGAGTAACAGTTGGTGCTTGGTGAGGTGCGTGATAAAGAAGCCACGTCTGTCGCTAACGACTCTCATGGAGGCTGGAGACCAAGGCTAGAGGCCTTAAGGGAGACCCAAAGACTGTTTGGATCCCAATCTATTCACTGTTGACTTATTTACAGCCTCTTTTCTTTCTAAACTCCTTTGCGATGTTTAATAATGCATGAAGGTAAGTTTTCCATGTACATTAAACTGATGGCCACTGCCAGTCGTGTCAAAGATAGCTATTAAACTGTGACTCTCTGCAATTCAGAGACTGGATGTGCATACAGCCTCTCAAACTGCACATTAAGACTCACCGAACACATCTGGGAAAGAAATCCACCAGCACATCTCTGGTGCAATTAAGGAACCTAGTGCACAATTAAAATTCAGGTCAGCACACAACAACAATGAGGCTCTTTGATGTGAGGTCAGCTTTGGTCATTCTCATATACTCATTAAACAGGTTAATCAACTTAGTGCAGCATATAGGATAGGAGTGACCAAAAATCTATTTAATTACCATTACCTTGAGAGCTTCAGCAGAAAGATCTGTTTTATTTGGCACAGCAAATGCCGTTTCACTGTCAGTGCATGCTGGAGCTGAAGGGGCTATTTCTGGAATCGTGTGCTTTTTCTCAGGTTGTAAAATATAGATATTACACAAATATTTGTTTATATTTATTAATTAAAATATAAAAATAGGTGGCCTGGTGTTTGTCATTCTTTTTTTTCTTCCATACATTTCTCTCTTTTGTTTTTTTGAGACAGAGTCTTGCTCTGTTGCCCAGGCTAGAGTCCATGGTGTCAGCCTCGCTCACAGCAGCCTCACACTCTTGGGTTCAAGCGATCCTCCCGAGCAGCTGGGACAACGGGCGAGCACCACCACGTCCTGCTAATTTTTTCTGTTTTTCAGTAGAGACACGGTCTTGCTCTCACTCAGGCTGACCTCATGCAATCCTTCCTCCTCGGCCTCCCAGAGTGCTAGGATTACAGGTGGGAGGCACTGCATTTGGCCTTCTCTTTCTTGGTTAAATTAACAAACCATGGGTCAAATTTGTAGATTCTGTCTCATGCTCTTTACATGTTTGCCTTCCCTTGGGTCAAGAAGGTGCTGGAGTGACACATTAGTTCAGATAAGTAAACTTGACTCATGTTCTCCTACTGTGCTTCGCACAGCATACAAAAGGAAGAACAGATCAGTGCCTGTTACAAATGCTTTAGTAGAAAAGCCTGGACTTTAAGGTCAAATAGATGTGGATTTAAATCTAACTCCCTGATCCGCGGATGCTCATTTGTGAAATGAAGACAGGAGGACCTACCTTTCAGGGCTGTTGTGAAGACATAGTAAATAATGTGCTCAGTGCTTAGTGCAGTACTTGGAACATGGTAGAACTTAATGACAACTATTTTTATCATTAAGAAAATGCTTTCCTGGCCGGGCACGGTGGCTCACACCTGTAATCCTAGCACTCTGGGAGGCCGAGGCGGGCAGATTGCTCGAGGTCAGGAGTTCGAAACCAGCCTGAGCAAGAGCAAGACTCTGTCTCTACTATAAATAGAAAGAAATTAATTGGCCAACTAATATATATGGAAAAAATTAGCCGGGCATGGTGGCGCATGCCTGTAGTCCCAGCTACTCGGGAGGCTGAGGCAGCAGGATCGCTCGAGCCCAGGAGTTTAGGTTGCTGTGAGCTAGGCTGACGTCACAGCACTCACTCTAGCCTGGGCAAAAAAGTGAGACTCTGTCTCAAAAAAAAAAAAAAAAAAAAAAAAAAGAAAAGAAAAGAAAAAGAAAATGAAAATGCTTTCCTAAATCACTGAGGAGCCCACAACATCATTAATTGGGATATAATTTTCTTTTCCTCCCTAAAAACTATATTCAGTACTTCCTCATATGAACATCTTTATTTTTACTTTTGGAGGCAGAGTCTTGCTGGGCCCCCGGCCCCAAGCGGTTGTCCCCCCTCACCCTCTCAGGTAGCGAGGACCACAAGTGCAAACCACCATGGCTGGCTACAAGCCCTTTTTAAATGATGAACATACAACATAGAATGTGGAATTAAAGACTATCCCTCACTAGACCTTTAAATAACAGTGTCTAAACGACCGCAAGAGGAAGGCACTGTGAGTGGGCGTCACCGGTATCTGAATGCTTCGTGTCACAAGTAAGATACACATGTCACATGTAAGATACACAGTCGTCCCATCTTTGGGGGGGGGTTTGCCATGAATATACTCAAAGTTAAAATTCATAAGTATCCCAAATAACTCTGGAATACCCTTAGGAAAGTACACTTGATTCTCACTATTTGTGGTAGTTATGTTGTATGCAGTTACTGCACACACTGAGTTAGCAAACACGAAGTCATTGCTCCTAAGGGAAAGACCAGGTGAGGTTCTATCAAGCCTCTGGTCACAACATTTTCAACAACCAATTAAGGTATAACCTGTTTTATACATATGTGTTTCAGCTTAAAGACACATTATGTAATATATATTGTTGATTCATTAACGTTGAACTCACAGCCAACAGCACTATGACTCACGCCTGAACAAAGCTTAACTAACACACATATTTTCTCTGTAAGGCACATCACAGATTTCTTGAGCTTAGAAACACCAGACAGCTCTTCAGCACTATGCTTGGGGGCCATTTAAACAGGGAAATCTCCAACAAAAAGCACAAAAATGCAAAAAAAAATTGCATTAAATCGATCTCAAAAAGGACACACAATATGAGAACTGAAGCAAGAAGGCAGAGCTTTGCCTCTTTCAGCTCCACTGGGAACTTACACACCGGGCGATTCAAACCTTTCACACTTTGTTTCAGGTCTGTGTGTGCGTGCGTGTGAAGGCACCGCAGATATTGATTTGGGAATCACAAATAAACTTCAGCGAGTAGGTGAATTCACAAACGTGAAATCGAGCTGGATGTTCTCTTTTCCCTCCAGTTGGCTAATTCCCACTGCCCTGCTGGGAAGTGACCGTGACTCCCAGACCAGATCAAATGTCCCTGCTTTGCCCCCACAGCACGCAGTGCTCTCCCAGCCACTGCAGCAGGCCACAGTGCCGATCTATTTGATGTCCGTCTTCCCCAAGAGACTGTAAACTTTGTGGGGCCACCGTTATGTCTGTCTGGTCTGTGACTACTCTCTCAGCACCTACCACAGTGCTTGGCTCTTAGCATCTCGCAAAGAATATTCATTAAAAGAATGGATTAATACGTTAAACTAATTAATCACTTAAAGAATAAAGTCCCAAGAGGACAAAACTAAAAATGAGTCTCAACACCAGGAATCAGTCCACATGCACTAGAACAACACAGGTTTGGGGCCAGAAAATAAGAGAGGTATATGGGTAACCTCTCTGTGCCTCAGTTTACCCATCTGTAAATCAGGCACACTGGAAAAGCCCATGTTAGAGGGTTGTTTTGAGCATTAAGGTAGTCAGTATAAATAAAGCACTTAGAATAGGATCTGGGCTATGTTGTACAGTATATGATTAATATTATCATTCACTTTGGGCATTTTTCCTGGGTAGTGTGCTCCAGGCCACAGGCGAATGCATGGACAGTACACTGAGACAAGCACGTGCTAGGGCATATGCGTGGGCTGGTGCTGCCCAATGTCCCATCCTGGAGGAACACAGAGCAGGAACGGGCTGAGGCTGCTACTGCCTGAAGTTTCCCGTTATCTACAATTTGGTGAGAGGAGAAAGTTACAACCCTGCTCACAACACGCATAAACCATGGCTATGTTTTCAGCTCGTCTGGAGAGCTAGGCCAAATGAGTATTCCGTCTTTATCCTCCCAAGTCCCCAAGAATAACACATCAAAGAGCACGTTCGCATCCCTGCAACAGATAACAGCACTGCCATAAGCTTCAGGGTCCACACATGCTACAGATAGAATGAATTAATAATTTCACATATGTATAAAATATAAATTAACCCAAGATATATACAACTCCAAGTAAAATTCCTGCTCTTTAAAACCGAGCAGAGAAAGACATTTTGAGAAATGAAAGTCTAGTACATTTACATTATATGGCATTACCAAATTGGCATTTATCACATGGAATAGATCACTCCTCTCTGATATGTAGGTGTTGACACAGCAGAAGCGCCGGGCCATATAGGAGTGGGGCTGGGGAATCCAACAACTGACTTTTTAAATTACATTGATGAGTTGGCTATTTTTTTAACAATAGAAAATAAAGTATATGATCAGTAAGAATTCTAGAGGCTCCAGTGCATTTATATAAGCACAGTAAATTACTCATAAAAACCATGGAGCATTTTCCTTCTTCTTTGTGTATAATACTCCATGTCTGTGTGCAGCTCCGTTGCTTTGATGGTAAGCAGCTATTCTCTCTGAACCCTGCCTGTGGCATGCTGCTCTGTGTCGAGAGATTTGCTAATAACCGAACTGGTTTTCCTGGAAGACAAAGAGAAAGCAGTGCAAGAAATGCATTCAACGTCTTTCTTTTCCATAGTACTGTTGTTTTAATTTATATTCACATGCAAAGATGTGAAGTTCCACACACTAGCTTTTAAGAAAAGTGGTAAAAATGTAACACAGTATCCTATATTAAATATATCAAGGCAAAGAAACATTGTTCGTTTATTCTACAAGGACACAATATACTAAAATCAACCGTTTCTATTCTCACGTTCCTGACCCTGAAACAGAGCACTATGCACAGCTGCAAGAATGCTGTAGGCACGTGGATTATTTATTGCTGGGCTTGGGGATTATTCTGTTGTTGAATAGGCTGGAGAGAGACTATGTATTATCTATATTTCCAAACATTTTTAAGAACACCGTCATTAGAAAGGAAAGCAACTCTGGAATGTGGGGTTCTATATTTCCCATAAAGAATTTTCCATTCAGAACCTAAAATAATACTATAGCTTTAAACTTTTTTGTATATCTACATAGATATACATATGCAGATATCTGCATATGTCGATACATATAGTGTAGGATTTTGTACCATGACGGAAAAAATAATATTTAAAAAAGAAGAAATCATTAACATCACCCCTAGGTAAAGAAATATGTGAGCTGAGATGGAAGGCCTTTATATGTAAAGCCAAGAACACTTATTTCCATATTGCAAAATGTGTCAAGTTTTGCAGAGATAATAGCATTGACTGAAGAATGTTAATTACAATAAATCTCCCAGAAGTACCTTGAGCTAGAATCTCTCCCTATAGCTCAGGCTGATCTGTAGAACAGACCAAAGAGGTCACCTTTGCCCTACTCTCCTGGCCTTTTCCGAATGTTCCCAGGTGAACTAAAAAATTTCCCTTTGGCAGCAGACTCTGGAAGTGGTAGCTAGAAGGACCCAGAGCTACCCTTAGCAGAAGCTCTCTCAGGGCCCCCATGCAGCCGCAGCCATGGAATAGACAGCAGGAGATCTGCCCAAAACCAGGTCTGTGGGTTCCACCCAGCCCGGGGCCACCCAGTCTCTTGGCAAGGTGTCGCTGGGCAGCCACACACAGAGCCACCTGAGAGAAAGGAAGCGATTCTTCCTGCCCGCATTCCTCCACTCTTCATGTGTGTCTGAGCTGATTCCATCCTCCCCGTCAGCTAGCACGCCCAGGAAAACCGCACTCAGCACAGAATAAAACAGCAACACTTGGAAAGAGGAAAGGTTGGAGTAGCCCGTGGTCTCTGTGCTTAACCAGAACCCCCGTTACCCAAACTCTTCCCTAAACCTGTTTGTTCACAGCATAAAAATTACATTGCTGATTCCAAGCTCTTGTCCTGGGGGACATGTTAGGCATAAAGTTTATTCGAGAAGAGGGATGAAGGGAGATGGATGGTGCAAACAAAATACCTTATACTAGAAGCTTCTGTTGTACTAAGGGCTATGTATAAGCTGTCTCTGGAAGTTTCTATCATTATTCCATTCCACAGAGGGCAAAACTGAAGCTCAGAGACATTAAGTAACTTATCCAAGATTACATAGCTGGTAAGTATCTGAGCTAGGATTTGAACCCAGATTTTTAAGACCTCGTGCTTTTAACCACAGAACAAATTTTTAGATTAGATAAATACAGACACTATGAGAAAGAACTCATTTATTGATTTAACAAGCAATAGTTTCCTCAAAATATGTATGTCAACCTTATCGATAGCATTTGAATGAGAGACATTACAAGGCATTAAAGAATGTCGATTTGTCATAAACGCACACACGTTCAGGGTCAATTAGTGCAACCATGCAAGCACAGGAAGGGGCGTGCTGGGCAGAAAAGCTGTATCATATGATCAAATGATCTGGTTCTGTGGTCATAAGGGGTTTCCTCCAGCCTTATGGACAAGGGCCTATATGTTTAACCCCAGAGACTGCAAAGAATAAGGCTGTTGCCTCCCTCTGTGAGTTAATCAAAGCACACTACTGTGAAGGCAATGTGGTACCCTGACTAGGTCCTGGAACAGAAAAATGGCATGAACAGAAAAACTAATGTGACCTGAATAAAGTCTAGAGTTCAGTTAATAGTGATGCACCAAGATTAATTTCTCAGTTTTGACAAATGCACCATAGTTATTTATGTTAAATATTAATAGTGGGGCAAATTGGGCGAAGGGAACACAGAAACCCTGTACTATCATTAGAACTTTTCTGTAAATCTAAAATTATACCAAGATAAAATATTGAGTTTTAAAAGTTAAGTAATATTTGAATGTAAAAATAACTGGGAGAGAGGCTGAGAGAGAGAGAAAGTGAGATTGAGCACAATTTTAGAGGCCAGGAAATCACCTTGCTACTCCCTCGTACCAATAGAGGAAAACCATGCAGGATGATTTTGCAAATGTTTTAATGTTCTTATATATTACTAATATTGTATAAAATCATTGACTATGTATATTTAAGTAAATAGAAAAATGATTCTCAACGATTAGAAATATACATCAGTTAGGCTAAAATCTTGATTTGCCTGAGTAACTCCTCAGGGAGCTTACCCTCCTGTGAGCACTTCGTTAGGCGGGACTCTCTTTGTGGGATGGGGATTAAAAGAATCTGCCGCTAGACACAAAAGAAGAATTTAAAAAGGTAGCAAAAAATACCATGTTCTTAAATAAAGACTTATCCCAACTTATCGAGTTTCCCTATATCGATCTGTAAATTTAACTTGTTTCCAACAAAAAAGCAAACAGTATTTTTGTATTAGAACTAGACAAGCTGATTTCAACATCTACAAGCAAGCAAAAAAAAAAAAGCCATGAAAATTCAGAAAATTAGTAGTAATAAATAGGAGGGAGCCAGCTCTGTCTGATTTTAAAATACATAATAAAAGTACAGTTTTTAAACAAAGTGGTACCGATGCATGAGTAAACAAACTGATCCATGGCATAAAACAGAATGTCCAGACATAGATGTAAATTTGTGAGTTAATTTAATATATAATACTAATTTCTTAAAACATTAATGAAAATATGTTTTATTCAATAAATGGTATTGAGGCAAGCAGAGGGTGATAAGGAAAATAATACTAAAGCAGCTTTTTTACATTATACATTCTACTAAAATAAATTCCAGATGTTTTAACTATGAACTCATAGGCAAAGCACATAAAAAACATGGAAGTCTTTTTAAAAAGAATGTATTTTGGGAAAATCCTCTTTACGTATAATATAAAACCCTTAAGTCATAAAAGATAAGAAATGGATATCTGACTACATAAAAGCCTTCCGCATGGGGGCAGGGGAACCTAAACAAAGTAAAATACACCCAGCAAGCTGGTAAATATGTTTGTAATTCATATCCCTGAAAAAAATACTAATGTTATTAATATATAAAGAGCTGTGGACAATGAATAAGAAAAATATAACAACCCAATAGAAAAATGAGCAAAGGATATAAACATAGTTCACAGAATAGGAAATACAAAGATATCTTTAAACTTATGCAAAGGTGGTCCTCCTTACTCATATAAGGACACATTAAAGTACACAGAGGCAGCATATTCACCTTCCAGACAGGCAAAGATGCAGAAGTTCGAGATCACACTGTGTTATCAAGAGTGTACTCTCATGCATGGATGGTAGGAGTATAAATTGGTATGATCTTTATGGACAGCAATTTGGCAATCAAATTTCAATCAAAACCACAAATGCTCATAGCTTCTGACCTATCAGCGACTCTAATTATTCACCCTCCAGGTACATCCTCATAACTGCAAAATCACAGGAGCACAAGAGTATTAACTGCCACATTGCTGGCTATAGCAAAAGATTAGAAACTACCTAAATATCCATCAATAGAGGGCAGGCTAAATAAACTAGGGAACATGTATATAATGGAATACTATGCTACAGATAGAAAGGCAAACAATGAAACAATGAGTGAATGGCATGCTGTCATCTGGGTGTGTGTGTGTGGAGAAACGGATACGAAATCCATGTAGGGAACAGGATGGTTAGGGTCAGAGGAGACTTGGTTATGGGACTTTATAGGTTTTCTCTTTTGCCGAATTTTTTAATAATAAAATTAATTCCATTTTAAATAAGGAAAACAAACAAAGTTAATCTTTTAAGGAACTCAATCAAATGCTCCATAACTACCCAAACTCATTTCTAAAAGGAGAAGAAAGCGAAAACAAATAAAACCACCTGGTTGTTCAGGCCCCTCTCCCGGCCCTAAGCAGCCTCCATCTTCTCCCTAGGAAAACAAAGCAGTGCTAAACCCTCAAAGCCTCCCAGCTCAGTTGTTAAGGTAATTGTGTTTACTCTCTTCCAAACAAAGTAATTTGAATCAGAAAAGTAAATGTGCTCTGTCTTCAGGTTCTTTGATGTCATCTTCCTTCTTGCTGGAGTGGGGTGACACCCGCCCACAGCACTGCCGCCCAGAGCATGACACAGGGGTTCTCTGAGCATTGCCATAGCTACACATTCTGCTTGTGATAATGATGTAAAACAAGTAAACATAAGGAAAATCAGATTTGAAATAAAACAATAGGCCCTCAAAAACATGAGCTGTGTGGGTTCTTTTTTCCTTTCCTTTGAACAATTATGCTGATTATGAAACTTCTGAGTATTTTAAAATTTCAGAACAATTTTTAGTGTGGTAAAGCCCCGGAGACAAGACTATTTTCTTTCCTGAAAATAACATCTGATCAAGGCGAATGGTATGTTGCAAACAAGAGCCAGTGTCTGCACCTCCTAAGCCTATCAGATGATTTCCCTCTAGGTGACCCTTGTTAGACATCACATCAGCTCTAAATGTGATTTTAGGATTTTAGGTTCTTAAGACTCTGAGACTGGTAGCTGTTCAGTCATCCAGGCCAGATCTATGCAGGCAAAGGACTGAGCAGTTCATGCTGCATTAGATGAACTGTCTGAGTGATCCAGATAAAACCCTCTAGTCTGCGGGACACTCTCTGCCTCCACCGCCCAGACCACGCCCTGGTCCCTCATCGTCACTCTCTGGTGTCCTGGGTCTACTCACCTGGGTCTTTACCTTCTTTTTACTGTTTTCCCCTTTTTAAAACATTCCTTTGACCTCTTTTTTTTTTTTTTTTTTGGTAACAACAAATTTGAGATTGGATGTTATTTTAAGAACAAGAGAAAATTAGGGAAAGATTCAAAAGAAAGCTGCTGGAATATCCTTTGCTCATTTAACATCAGGAGGCTGAGCTTCTATGATGGCATTTAAATCCTCAGGTTTTTTTTCCCATTACTCTATGTACTTGCAATAAAAACATTCCTTTAGACTTTAGAAATTCTAAATAAAACAAGAACAAAAGAGTGTTCCTTCTTTTCAACTCTCCACCCAAATGTTACCATTGTAAATCAAGGTAGCAAAGTAAATTAACTGCTGGCATTTAAATGTTTGCTGTCCCAAATATTTATTCCTTCCCACTCCCCTAAATTTGTTTTATACGAAACAATGCTCATAAAAACAATAAATACTCATTCTTTGTCTACTCAAAATTTTAGATCAAAGTGCTATGTGGCCCAAATCCTGAGTACTAAAAAATAATGCTGTTTATTCAGCAGGAAGCCTTCTACTTCCCAACAGCAACCTGACCAAGTTTGGTTTCCAATTATCTCTAAGCACGTGTATGTACAATAAGGTGATATGATCCGCTCTGCATTTGCATAACACACTTTCAATAGGAGTTTCATTTACCCCTTAAATGCATGGAGTGCTAGCAGGGGATGCTTTTTGGCATCAGACAGACCGTTCAGCACTCTCATGGCTACAATTCAGTTTTATCCTGGGTAAGAGGAAGAAGGTTTGCCTAATTCCCTGGGTTGCTATGACAACTGGGTGAAATAATGTACCCATCACGCTGGCCCATGGAGGGTCTGCCCAGTGGCATTGCACATGCCATGCCAGGTTGCTTTCCTGTGTTTGTATTGATCTATTGGCCTCCCGCTACTGCAACGCCAATTCCTCTGAGGAGGAACTAGGATCCTCTCTCTGCAGCCTTGGAGTGGGTTCCATGTACATTTTAAAAACTGATTTAAGCAAATACTGATTTTCATTCCTTCCTTGGGCTCGCAAAACTGCTACTATGTCCCCCACTCATGCTCCCCAGCAAAAGGGGCCTGGAGCCTCCATTTCCCCTATTTCCCCTGCCACATCCTTACTTCTCCCGGATGTTTGCAGGAGCTGTGAGAACCTCCGTGCCCCTCAACCCCAGCCCCGAACCGGGCTAGGATGGCACGAACCGTCGCACGCTTGCCAGCCCTGACCCGCCCAGGCCTAGCTGTCCGCCATCAGCAGGGCTTCACTTGGAGACACCCCCCACCAACACACACACACACACACATACGCGCACACGCACACACAGACATGCACACTCACGCGCACGCACATACGCACACACACACACACATACACATATGCGCACACACACTCACGCGCACACACATGCACGCACATACGCACACATGTGCACACGCATACACATATGCACACATGTGCATGCACACACATGTACATACACACATGCACACACACACACACACACTCACTATTCCCAGGCTCAGAGAGCCGGAAGCCAGAGCCTTCCACCCTGACCCGCAGACCAGGCATCCACGCGCTTCTCCCGGCTTGCTGTCTTCTGCCCAGAAGGTAAGAAGAGCTGCGTCCCCTGCGGTGGAATCCCCACCCCAGGGCCTTTGTCTGTGCTTGGTTCAGTGACACCGTTGTTGTCCCTGGGGACATGCTCTTGAGCAATGAACTTGGCAAACAACTTTACAGCGACTCTCCCAGGGTGGACGCGAGTCGCCGCCTGAGCCGCGGACTCTTCTGCGGTCCTCTGCGTGCCCTGGGGCATCTCTCTCAGAGAGCGCGCGCGGAGACACCACGCGGCTGAACGCCACTGTCCTCCTAACTCGTGCAGAGACACATGTCTGTTGACACACTTTGGGGCCGCTCTTGTGCAGGGACTGCAGGGGAGGTGAGGCGGACTCAGACCTCGCCTTCGTGCCGGGCCTGGGAGGCAGCGAACGACACAGGTTCCAATCCCAGCTGAGCCGCAAACCGTGGGCGTGGCGCTGACTCGGGCGAAACGAGCTTTGCGCTGAGTGGTCATCGGGCCGAGCCGCGCCAGGCCAGGTTCGTTCGTGGTTTGCAGACTTTACTGAGAAGGAACAGGAAGGAGATGTGATGCTGTGTCAGCATCTGCTACTCCTGGCCGTCGAGACCATCGGTGACTGACACGTCTTTATGTTCCTAGAAAAGGGGTAAGGGGTAAGGGAGAAAGAAGAAGGTGAGATGTTCCAAACAGAAACATTTTTAAGTTATACAGATGAAGCAAATTTATTCCACTTGCTCTAGCATTTAAAGTCAAAAGAAAAGATACCAGCTTTCTGGGGAATGTGGGATAAAGTAACAAGATAGCCGCGGTGTATCCCGGCTTGCCATCCTGCAAGGCCCCCACAGAGCATGGCGTGGAACTCTGGGCCTCCCAAAGATCCCCAGAGCCGTGTCCAACTCACCGTGCCCAAAATCATACTCAGAAGGTCCCCCACACAAACTGTAAATACAACCTCATTAGCACAAGCCCAAACCAGGATGTCGTTCTTCATTCCTCGCCCTCCTCCCCTGCATAAGTGGTGGGGACCCACACGGCAGGCTGCTCCCCAAACTTCAGCCATTTGAGTCTGTGACTTTCGTCAAAACCCTTTACCCCCAGTCCTATTATTGCATAAGCATTCTATTTAAACCAGCTGCCTAAATAGTATCACAACAGCAAATAGAAAATCACTGTCACAATAAATAGAAGATAACTAAAAAACAAATATAATGAAAAACATACACCCTTAGTCATTCCAGCAAGATGCTCTCAACAGCCCAAGGTTTGTGGCCTGCAGCCTGATCCACCTCTCTGGCAAAAAGGGGAATTAATGAGCACTAGAAGTGGTTGAAGATTTACAGGTACTGTCGTACTAATAGTTTGGGTTTTCCCAGAAGCAAACTACAATTCAGTTGCCAGTAGTTTACTTGAAATGTTCAGGGACAGGGAAACACACCCAACAGGGTGTTGGGGAGTGAGGCAGAAAAGGGAAGGAAACTAACAATAAATGGCATTTGTTCTGGAGCCGGGTCTCACTCTGGGCCGCCAGAGCTTGCTCCGTCCCACTGGGGAAGCTCAGTCGGTGCAGTGCGGGGATGTCTCAGAGCCCGCCCACACAGAGCGGGAGAGACACGGGGTGTTTACACCGCCAACTGTGAAGGCCCGTCCCCTAGCACGTGAATTCCCAGCATGTGGGCAGCAAGGCAGATCCCGGAGGCAAGAGGAGGCCACAGGCAGAAGGCTCAAGGTGCGGGAGCCGGTGGGCGGACTCCATGAAGGTGAAGCGGTGTGGGCAGGCTCCTACAGAGGCTGCGACAGGCACTAGACTGAAACTGAAAGAACAGAAAAGGAAATGGCTTTCTCCTTATTTGAGTCAAGGGAATGTACTGCTAGGTCTGTAGATGACTCAAAATCATCTGCCACACCACCAAGCCGAGGCTCCCTGTTGAAGGTTGCTCTTCATTCTGGAAAGCCTGAAACAGCTCAGCAGGGATGCAGCCTCGCCCAGCTGTGCCTGGCCTAGTTCATCCACGCCAGGCCATGAAAAGCAGACCTTTTAAGATATTTTGTTTACTTTTCTCCCTATCAATTACAAATAGCCTCATCCTATCTGCCTGCCCAATAGACTTGTCTAAAAAATTCTTCTCGATAGAAGTAAGTCATTAAGATGAAAATCTATAGTGACAACATAGACAAATTAGAGAATGATTGGTCACGTTTTTTTACTATACCTGGACTAGAGTGTAGTAGTGCAATCACAGCTCACTACAACCTCCAATTCCTGGGCTCAAGTGATCCTTCCAGTTTAGCCTCCCAAGTAGCTGGGACTACAGGTGTGTGCCACCATGCCTGGATAATTTTTTTAAAAAAATTTTGTAGACAAGGTCTTGCTGTGTTGTCCAGGCTGGTCTCAAACTCCTAGTCTCAAGCAATCCTCCTGCATTGGCCTCCCAGAGTGAGTCGTGAGCTCACAGGCGTGAGCCACCATGCCCAACCTAATTGGTCTCTTTTAAAAAGAACTTTTACCCTTATAAAAAGTCCATCAAATTCCGTTGACAGCTTATTTGACATGTTTAAAATATGATTTATTATTTACAAATATCAAGCTATACCCACTTTGGGAATCACTACTATAACAGAGGATAAAGTATCTATCAAATAGGTACAATGCACTACCATACTTGTATGTATTATGTAGTTTTGCAGGTATTCTTCCATTCAGCAAACATTTATTTGATTCTATCTATATGTCAGGAACTGTTCTGGTGCCTAAATATACAGCAATGAAGAAAACGCACAAAAATCCCTTTCCTCTAGAGAACTGTATTTCAGCGGGGGAGACAGTCAATAAACGAGTGAATAAAACATACGGATGTCAGTGAGGACACGTACCATAAACGACGTGAGGAAAGAGGACAGGGAGGACCGGTGGCTGGGGGAAGAGTTATGCATTTAGCGGGGTGATCAGAGGGACACCTTACTGACAAGGGATATTTGGTAAGACCCCAAGAAGGTGAGGAGGAAGCGCCGAGTGAGCAAAGGGAAGAGTGAGAGATGAGATCAGAAGAGTAAGAGGGGTGCAGACCGCGTGGGGCGCCGTGGAACGTTGTGAGTGGGGAACTACTCGAGAGTTCTGAGCGGAGAAGGGACGTGGTCTGGCTCGGGTTTCAGAGGATCACGCTGGCACAGCAAGGCAGGGGCAGGGAGACTGCTGGGGAGGCTACTGTCAAAGTCCGGTGAAAAGTGATGGCACCTTGAACTGGGTTAGCGAGAAGCAGCTGGCTCAGATGGAGAAGGCATAAACAGACTGGATGTAGGGAGTGAGAGAAAGACAAGGGTGACCGGTGGCTCTGAGACTTTCGGCCCCAACAGCTTGGGGGACAGACCCGCCATTTCCCGAGATGGAGAAGACGATGGAGGAGCAGATATGGGGAAAGATCAGATCTCCACATGGGGAAGTCTGCAGGTAGTTGGATATGCAGGTCCATAAATCAGGGCTAGGTCAAGATCAAAGGTACCCCTCTGGAAGTTGTTAGCAAGTGCATTGTGTTTAAAGGCATGAGACTAGCTGAAGTCATCAAGGGAATGAATTTGAAGAGAGAAGGTCGTGAGAGGCGTTGCCACGGGGGAGCTCCGCCAGCTAGGGGTCAGGGGAAAGCCATGAACAGGCCCAGGAGTCTAAGGACCGGCCCAGGAGACCAGGAAGGAGCCAGGAGTGGATGCCATCCTGGAAGCAAGGGAGAAAAGTGTAATCGATCATGTCAAATGCTGACGACGGGTCAAGCAAGGGGCTTGAGAACTGACCACAGGGTTAAGCAGTTTTGGTGGAGAGCTGGGATGCATGTCCGGGGTGTGTTCAAGAGAGAATGGACAAGAGGAATGCATGTTCATTTGCCGCCCTTCTTGTGCCTGTGATTCCAGGACTTACTGCTTGGAACCTGAAGAAATGTGTAATTATTTCTCTGACAAAATAAGGTATAATTGAATATTCTGTTCAATTTAATTAACTGATTAATTTGGGTTAAACAACAGTTTTTCTTCAATAATATTTTGCCTAAGTTAGCTAAATAACTGGCTTAATTCTCTCTTTTTTCTATAAACAAAACACAGACTACATACTAGCACATGTGTATGTGGCATATATGATGGATACACTGTGTCTGTGGTCTCTATAGTAAGTAAGTGACTGGTTTTATGTAAGTCAGTGAGTCCATTCTCTTCTGTTCTTCCCTGTTATCTTCCAGTGGGGCACCCCTGATCTGGAAGATAGGAAGAAGGCGATAGCAGGTCGAAAAAGAGGAGCAAACAGTGCTTTTGAATGCTCTCCAGTACATTCCTGAGTTTTTAACTACATAAATTAGTCATAATGTCTGCAATACTACTCTTACTTGATTGCAAATTCCTCTTTCATCTCATTAAAACTAGAAGAAACTATGAGGAGATAGTATATCACTCATCGCCTGATTTATTGAAAGTGAGGGCAGAGTTTTATTCACAGGATCATAGTCCTAGGTTAGAAATAAAATTATTGTTGTTTTCTTTCTTTTTCTTTTTTTTCTTTTTCTTCTTCAATAAAAAAGGAGCAGAAAGAGACATTACAGCTGAAACAGAGTTACTTCCATGAAATGTTTCTTCCAGAGTGCTGGGAACCCTAAGATAACAGCCTTGTATTCAAATGTGAGAGGCAGAAAATGTAATTTACTTGAAGCAGTAAGTGAAACAGAATAGGGTTTTTTTTCATCCATAGTAAGTGAGATACTCAGAGTAACTAACGTACAATGTCCATTATGATTTTCAACATTTTTTCCATTTCAGTAACCAAAAAAAAAAAGACAGTGATTTTCATTTAAAGATCACTGTTGCTGTTGTTAGAATAAAAAATATAATTAATCAGAGAGCATTAACCCTCATATAGAAAACAAAAACACACCTATCCTTGTTTACATGTGAAGGACACAAAAGAAAATAGTTATTATGTCAACTCCCTCTCCTGCTTTACTTCTCAGATTATAACTTATACTATTGCTGTCTGTCCAACGAGTCTTCTCACAGAAATTAATCCTTTTTATTTTAATTTTCAGCTCACTTACGATTTCTAACTTACATGGCCACTACACAAAGGTGTCTCTTGCCGAGGTGACTTTCTGGCAACCAATTCACCACTTACGGCACCAAATCGCCCTTCCTATCAGTTCTGATTCCCTCCAGTTTCAGGGGTCAAGCTATGAAATTCTCCTAGCACGGTGGTGGAAACAGTTTATCACGCGATTTCACACCTCACAAGCTTTGGCCCAGGAGAAGGGGAGGGATGAAACCCTCCCGGAGCAGGAGGGAGGCACGTGCAGCCGGCAGCTGGGGGTGTTTTGCAGCCAGACTTGGAGTAAATCCTCAGTGTTGCTTCCCCATTATTGTTTATATTTCCCCCACAGCATGCAGTGTCTTTGGGGACTACCAGGCTAGTAATTTAAGAAGTCCTGACACCTCGCTAGGAAATTGTATGACTTGAGCTATGCTGCAATCCATTCCATAGTCCTCTTCGGGACAGTTTTGACCTATTTTTGATCAGACTGTTTTGGCATGGACTTTTGAACCTATATTTAAGTTGATTAAATTCTGCCCTTTCTGAAAGGCAAGGTTTATCTGAGAGAGAGCCAGAGAAAGAGGGGGGGAGAGAGAGAGAGGAACTTCAGTTATTTCACAATGAAGGGAAAAAACATCAGACTACGTCCTGTCTGTACTTTTTAACACTTCCCACACAAGAAATTCAGGAAATGCTCTCTTTTCTACAATAAGTACAATTTGGTGCTGCAGCCAGCAGATGTTCCTGCTTGCAGTGTTTAGCTGCCTGCGTGCAGTGGACGAGAGCAGACAGCCGAGGAGTGCTGGGGCTGGGAGGCAAGTGCTGGGAGGGGCCCGGATGCCGGAAGGGGCTGGGAGGGGCACGGACCCACGAGTTGCTGTCCTGTGTTTCTGCACTCGCCAAAGAGCCCAGCGTCCCTGAGTCTGGCCCAGGCTGCCTCTGGAAACCGCCCATCACTCCCTTCACCTCGGGTTCCCACAGCCCCTCCCCCAAACATGCCCGTCTGGAGCAACTGAGACGGCTTCTGCTGCTGGGTCTGCTAGGACCATAGATGTCATTTCATCTATTACACTTAAAAACAATTCACAATACAAATTATTTTACCACATTTACTTGTCACTGTTTCAATTCAACACTTTGAGAGTCAACCTCATAACCTGAGTTCTATTTCTCTCCTTCCTATAGTGCAGGATTAGCATATTTCCTGGAAAGTCATACTCTAAGCTGACAAGTTTTTCAGATGGAGAAAGTCACAGGGAGTTGAAGGAATATGCCCAAAACAGCCAGCAAGAGACAACAACACACTAACAACAAGTGACATTTCGCCAAAAATGCAGCTTAAAAAGTTGCTTCAAAACAAGCTCATCTCCACTGGACATGGTGGCTCACGCCTGTAATCCTAGCACTCTGGGAGGCTGAGGTGGGAGGATCACTTGAGCCCAGGAGTTTGAGGTTGCAGTGAGCTGTGATGACGCCACAGCACTCTAGCCAAGGGTGACAGAGTAAGACTCTGTCTGAAAAAAATAAAAAGGTTCATCTCATGGGGGAAATTTTGGGGTTATTGAAATGTCGTGTATCTTGATTGGAGTGATGGTTTCACAGCTGTATATTTTAATCAAAATACATTGAATTGTACACTTAAGATGGATGTATTTGCTGTGTTTAAAGTTTACCTTTTAAAAAAAGGCCCATCTTTCTGATGGCCATAAACTACCGCAGCCCCTTTGTACCAATTAACTTCCACGTGTCCACCAGGTGGCCCTGAAATCGTGTCCTCCCTGATGCCATGGCTCCAACACTGCTCCTAGCTCCTCGCTGCTGTTGTTCTTGTTGTCAGAAGTCCCTAGGATCAGCTCTATTGTTTTTAAAATATTTTTGATGATATTGTATTAAATTTTCATCTTACTACTTTAATAATGTTGTTTCATTGCACTTGAATTTTTTTAAAAACACAAAGAAGAAAATAAAAATCACTCATGGCTCTGCTATTTGGAGAAAACTGTTAGTATTTCAGTATCTGTCTTCTGGATATGGTCAAAGTGCCTATTGTGTGCCAGGAGTCGTAGACATCACGCACACTGTGGGGAACAAGACGGGCCTGCCCTCACAGAGTTTACACTCTGATAAATAACATGTAGAAATGGATTTTTTAAAATGAGGCATGATGACACTCGGTCTCTTACAACTTGCCTTTTTTTTCCACTAAGCAATATAATATCAGTAACATCTTTTCATGTGAAAAACAATAATTATACAATATCACTTTCATAGCCATGGAGTGTTTCACCATCTGGCTATATTAGAATTTATTTAATAAATCTACAGTTCAAACAGTTAGACTATTCAAAGTTAAAAACATACTTCTTTGAATATCTCACAGAGTCTTTTGAATGTACTTTTAGTGTTCTTGTTGGCAAAATAATGTCAGCGATCATTAACACCCTTTACTTTTCCTCTTAAACACCCTTCACTTGACTGGTGGCATAAGCTTAATCCTTAACTTTCTGTATTTCTGATGAAAAACCTATAGGTCAATTTTAAAGTCACAGTAAAGAACAACACATCCATGTACTTAGTTCCAAGTAATGCCTCTCTAACATAAAAGAAGCACATCAAGGCCGTGGAGGTAGATCTCTCACCAGAAGATTCTTTACCCATTTCTTCCGGGAAATAGCCTGCTCTCTTTTGTTCACCTTCATCCTCTTATTGCATGGGGGTTTAAATCTCTGAAATGGGGGAAGGACTGACTTTGGCAACTATAAAGTTTTTGCCTAGGCCTAAGGTTAACGCCTTAATGAAGGCACTTTGGTGAAAACTCCAAGCACAGGACGGTAGACTCACCGTCCGTCCGTGTGCACCGACAGGCAGTTGGGGAAGAGCACCTGGAACGGAGTCTGCAGTGGGGTGGGCGCTCTCCACCGCTCACATTTCCTGAGAAAACTTTGACCCTACATGACTCTTACAGCACTGCGAGTAAGGCAGCTATACAGGTGGGAGAAACTTATTCTAGAAAATATAATGCAGAAAATCTTCAACTCACAGATTTCCTAAGGTTCAAGGGTAAATCTATTATTTTGAATGTAGAGAAAGTACTCAAGCAATTCAGCAACACACTCGAAACAAGACTATTCACTGCGCGTCTAATATGGGCAAAGCACAGTTACAGGATACTGCAAATGATGATTATAATCTCCAGCTAGTTCACAAAGACTTAACTCACACTCCAGAAAGTTGAAAGTCTATATTTGTCTTGAAAAATAGTATATAAGAACATAGCGCTATGACACTCTTTGATACATTTTTGATCTTCTACTCTTTTGAGGGACGTGTGCAGGCCACTACGCTACGGGGTCACAAAGGATGAATCAGACAAAACTGGTCATTCTACTGAGCTTTCAAAACGTGACCAGTTTGAGCCCACATGTACTGTAAGTGAACTGTGCACTGGATTTCAAACAAATATGGAAAAAGAATGTAAAATCTTCATTAATAAGTTTTTATAATGATTATATGTTAGAATGGTAATAATTTCAACATTTAGGTTGAATAAAATATATTATTAGAATTAATCTTTCTAGCTTTTTAACTTAAAATTACATATGTGACCTACATTATATTTCTATTGGCAGAGCTGACCTACACAATTATAGTTACCACCTACTGAGAGGATCTACTGTGTACCAGGTAATTTTATATCATTTATTTATTATCTTCCACAGGGAGGTCTTACAGAGAAGGAAACTGAGGGTTCAAAGGCTATGTTAAGTGCTCATCCCAAACACCTCTCTAGCATATTTTCTATGCACCAAGACCTGTTGTCGGCAGTGAGGATACAACACAACAAAGTCCCTACCTTCGTGGAACGTGTTCCAGTGGGAGAGAAAGCTAACAAACAACTACTGTAAGTACAAAAAATATGCTAGACCACGACAGTGAAAGAAGACAAAGCCCACAAAAGAGTGGAGAGTGACTAGAATTGGGGTGAAGGGTGTCTCTTTTTAAGATGACAAGGTCCAAGGAAAAGCTGCCATCTGAGCAGAACCTGGATGGAGTCAGGGGGCGAGCCCTGGGAGCATCCACCTGGCCAGGAGCTTCTGGCCAGAAGCAACAAGTAAAGGGCCGAGGGTGTGTGTGTGTGTGCGCGCGCACAAGAATGCTTTGCACGCTGGGGGCAGTGAGCAAGAGGAAGCCAGGCACCAGTTCATGGAGAGACTTAGAAGCCACAACTAGGAAATGTTAAAGGATGACTTTCAATATTCTACGACTGTTGTGGCCATGCATGGAACTCAGGAATAGCGGAAGCCAAGGCTGTGCGCGGTGGCTCACGCCTGTAATCCTAGCACTCTGGGAGGCTGAGGCAGGAGGATGGCTTGACCTCAGGATTTTAAGACCAGCCTGAGCAAGAATGAGACCCTGTCTCTACATAAAAATAGAAAAATAGCCGGCATGGTGGCGCATGCCTGTAGTCCCAGCTACTCTGGAGTCTGAGGCAGGAGCAATGCTTGAGCCCAGGAGTTTGAGGCTGCAGTGAGTTGTGATGTCACTGCACCCCAGCGTGGGTGGCAGAGTGAGATCCTGTCTCAAAAAAATAAATAAATAAAAATAAAAAATAGTGGAAGCCAGAGACTAGTTAGGAGGCTGCTGCAGGAGTCCAAGAGAGCTAACAGTGGGAGAGCAGGAGCTGCAACCGGGTCTGTCTGACTCAGCCACTGTGAGGTATGCTGTGAGATTTGCTGACTCAGCCACTATGAGTTTCAAAGTAAAACAATCTAAAAATTATCCAGAGAATTTGAACTGCAAAAATCAAATATCTGGATAATTCAAGCCTCAAAATATATCTGGGAGTATATAGTTATCTGAACTAGCAGTCAAAAATTACTGTCTGGGGGAGGGGGGGAAAGGGCATTTATTGAAACCTTAAAATCTGTACCCCCATAATATGCTGAAATAAAAAAAAATGAAAAAAAAATTACTGTCTAACTCCATAGGATAGTAATGTATCTCTGTCCCTTGTTGTCTGCCATTTAACCTCAGGGAAGTGGACTTGAGATTTGCTAATTGGCAGAGTGGGGTTGCAGGACCTGTAAGTCAAATTCAGATAAGGTAAGTTAGCTTCACTTTTGCCAAAAAATAGTGTCTCTTTGAGCCAGATGACAATTTTGTAGCCTGAACTACTTGCACTGGCTCTCTCCACCTTTGGAATTCACTCCTGTAATTGTTCATTCTGAGTTTAAGCATAGCTGCACAAGCAAAACAGAGTCAAGGAAGCAACTGGAAACTGGCTGTCTTGGAGAAATGTATGTATTAGGGAAGATAACCTTACTTAATGAGTCTGTTTTTATGGACAAAGGGCTTTAAAAAAGCTGACATCCTCAAGGTCAAATGTTATGTAGTTCAACTCCTTCCTCTGAGAGTTAAATGAAGATTTAAAGCAGTTACCCAGTTTCAAATGAAAACAATACAGATCAATCACAAGGACACCCAAAAGTAACGGCATGAGAAAAAGGAGGCTCAAGCTGGACCCTCCAGGTTGGTTTATTTACTTTGATGAAACTCACTGGAAAACTGTTCGACTCCAGGCTTCACTGTACTTGTGTAAGATGTGTTTTCTGGGCATTGGATGTGGATCCTGTCAGTCAGGCACTTTCCTGGAGCACTAAAATGTACAGATTACACACATCAAAGGCAGACTGCAACCACTGTAGCTGAAATTTACACAGATCTGTGCTGCAAGTAACTGGATAAACAATGAGACTAATGACCTTGTTCTGCATTAATCTCCACATGGCTCAATTGGTATTGCTCTTGCCTTTAGGCAAAAAGGTTGTGGCTTTGGCTTCCAGCCCCAAACCGGGGATTAGGTGCTCGCCCAATGCTGACAGAGCCCAGGAAGCTTGAGAATACAGCCCAGGCTGTCCATTTTATGAGGTGCATTCACCACAATTCAAGAAACACCTCCATTACCATAGTCACTAGAGAAACAGATTTATAAAAACAAGTAAATCCCTCAGCCAAGCCTCCCCTTCAGGGAGTTTACTTTCTTCAGTAGAAGGCCCCAGGTTTTCCTTGAGTATTTTCAGAGCCTCTCTGTTGCCCCGCCCCCAAAAAACAAGATAGAATCCTCAGTGCCTTGGGACTATGTTCCTCTTTTGGCCAGTAATAAATTTCAAAAAGGTTCATCTATAAAGAAAAGTGAAAGGAAGGATTGAAGCTGACCAGTGAACTTGATCAGCATCCACTTCTAATCTGGGGCGTTTGTAGAAAGACATGTTGAAAATAGAAGGTGACTCCTAAGTGCCAACAAAAATTGCTAGAGTCCCTTCAACTTGATCAGTAAAGCCTGAGTGTTGCAGCTATCGGAGGAAGGGATGGATGGAGCATCTCCGCAGGTTTCTGCAGCCCAGGCAGCCTCGGGCCTCAGGGCCTCAGCGCCTCAGCAAAAGGATATAGGAACCCTGGAACAACCCTCCCCTTCATCACTTTGTGCTTTATATTGGGAGGCTGAGCCCAGGAAATGACTCCATTGGTGGGGTTACCTTAGGTTAGTTAGGAAGGATCACAGGTGAAGTGCACTCAGCTAGCAAGTCTATGGTACCTGTGCTCCTCGCATCACTTCATACCCAGCCCTAGCAATAGTCTTCACTGCACTGTAACTTGAGATGCTTTTGCCTGAGATAGGTACTCACGTGGTATTCTAAACCACAGATTCTGGCAGGGTTTACAGAGTCTCAAAAACACCTCTTATACACATTTCTAGTCACTCTCCCAACCCCCTGTTCTTATTAATGATGTCGGGAGTATTTTATCCACATATAAATTACCCCTGAGAACAGGCCATCACACTGCTAAGGCTGTTTTCAGAGCTTTTGTTGAGCTTCATCAAATGCCTCACAAAAACACGTTGTTTTCAGTATCATTTTTCTTCATCCATTTATGAATTCATCTAGAGCCCAAGATAAACATGAGTTGAGGCATAGTCCCTCTCTCCTTAGAAAGTTCTCTCAACACACTCACTCTGGAGTAACAAAAGCTGCGATGATTTTGGTGGTCTTTGTGACACGACTGTTGGATGTGTGGAGATGGTCACCGCGGTGGGCCTGTGAGTGACACATCTCCATCTGCACCTGTGGTAAGGGTTCCTAGAGCTATAGAAGTTTTTGGTTTTGCAACAGATCTTAAAAGGAAAATGTTTGCTTCATGCACTAATAATTCCTCACATTTGTACATACTTCACATGCATTATCTCGCTTAACGGTAGGTTATTATTATACCCATATTTCAGAGAGGAAACTGATTCTGGGAGGAGTTAAACGGCGCGTGCCAGGTCACTCATGGCCAGAGAGGGAGTGGCAGAGACCATGTCCAACCCAGGATTTCTGACTGCATCGCACGATTTCAAAGCTGTCTTTTTATGTCGGTTACCTCCAAAACTGCAGAATACCCCTCAAGAAGTGTCTTCAAGAAGGGACTTCACAGTTTTCTAACCACAAAGACAACATTTCTGACTAGTTGCCTGTAGGAAAGGATCTCCCCGGTCTATCAACAAGAGGATTTCAAATCGCAGAGACCAACTGTGATACTGAGTGCTTTGCTAAAAACACTAACGAACATTGGTTTTCCGGAATCTAACTTCTGTGGAAGAGAACTATGTGGGGACCGTACTGTGTGTAGACAAAAAACCCGTTATGCACAATGAACACGTGCACGCCTGTTGTGTCAGCCTTCTCTTCCCAAGTAGGGCTGCAGAAGAAAGTGCAAAGCATCCTGAAATAAGACAATATTTATGGCTGAAAAACTCCGGCTTCTCATACCGGTAATTATGAACAAGATATTTTCCCTAATAAAATGAATGCAAAACAAAATCTGGAGAAAGTGTTTCCCTCTGTTCTCCTCACCGTATTCCATGTGCTTAAGAATGGCCGCGGGAAAGCAAAGGAGCCGGAGTCAAAGGCAGCAGAGAGCCAGAGCAGCCAGGGAGGGAAGGCCTCTGACGCCGGTTGGTTTTGCTTTAGAAACTGGAACGTGTCCAGCCTTGATTTTTATTTTCAATTCGCATTTCAGATCCAGCTTCCCAAACTCTTTGATCTTTCTCCCTGTCTCCTTACCCGGAAGAGAACCCTTGGCCTTCTCAGCTGGGAGCTGGGAGCACACGTGGAAAGACTGGCCCCTATCCATATTCTCGCCAAATTTAGTCACACAAAGGGGCCTGCGAGGGAAAGAAGAAAGGATGAAAGCGGCAGCCGCGCGACTTCAAAGGCCCCGCCGCCGCGCCAGGCCCCGCGCAGGCGCCGCCCTCGGCCCCTGGAAGGCGCGGCTCGTGCGCGCGCCCGGCCGGCCGGGGGGGGGGGGGGGGGGGGGGGGGGGGGGGGGGGGGGGGGGGGGGGGGGGGGGGGGGGGGGGGGGGGGGGGGGGGGGGGGGGTCGGGCGGTCGCGTCCACGCTGCGCGGGCCTCCCGGGGCCGGTCCCCACGCCAAGTTAAGGCGCCTGGGAAAAGTTTCCAGACAGGGGAAAGCGTGGCACGTCCTGCGCACTAAACGGACGGTCCTGCGGCCACCAAGCTGCTCCCGCGCTCGACGCGGCCGGGCAGCCCCGTCCAGGCCTAGCGCCGCCCCTCCGCAGCCCGAGTCCCGTCGCGGAGCCGAGCCCCGAGGGCGCAGGGCGGCGCTCTTTCTGGGTTGTCCGCTCCTCTGCGCGCCCCGCTGGCCGCCCCTGCCTCGGGGCTGGCTGGGGGCGCGAGCTCGCAGCAGGGTGGGGTGTCCGCCCTCGCGGGCGGGGGCACCGGGTCCCTGCGCGGCCGCGCCTCGCGCCCCTCCCCGTCGAGGCGCGGACGCCGAGCGCGAGAAGGCGCCGGGGGCGCGAAGACCCGCGCTGCGGCCGCGAGTCGGGAACGCCGTGGTCAGGCCCCGCGGGGTCCCTGCTCCCCCAGGGTGGGGGTTGCGTTTGTCTGACTTGGGAGGAGGCAGAACCCCTGGGACACAAACTGCCACTTCCCTCGCCGCCCGCTCTTTTCCCGCGGAGGCCGTTAAACCGAAGACGCCACAGCGCTGACATCCTGGAGAAGCGGGGGCGGGAAGCCGAGGGGTCGCAGCTCCGCGTCTCGAATCGCGTTATTCGTTTTCTGGCCCTTCTCCCCGGCTCCTCCTTCCAGCATCCTCTTCGGAGGCCCCGCCGCCTGTCTCCGGGCCCCCACGGGAGTCGCAGTGGGACGGAGTCCAGGCCGCACGAGGGGAGCCCCGACGCCGGGGCGGGGCGGGGGCGCCAGGGCCGTGAGGGCCCGAGTGTCGCTCCGTCTCTGCACTTAGGGGCTCGCTGGACAGTCGGTGGCAGACTCGATCTGGCGGCAAGACCGCCGGGGGAGGGGTTGCTGGTGCGGGCGCGGGCCGTCCTCGCGGCCCCTGCTCCGGCAGGGGCTCCGCTTTCTCGGCCCGTCCCCTCGCCCCCTGCGCGGCGCGGGCGACTGCGCCCGTTGCAGAAGGAAGTGTTGATAGAAAACAAGTTTGCTCCCAAACTAAACCCAAACCAACCAAAGCCACCAGGAGGGGAAAAACCAATGGCGATGCAGCCAGCCCCGAGCAATTGTTTCACGGTCGGAATTAAATCACATCAAAACGCCCCCTGAAACCCACATCCTGCAGGAGTGAGCCTGCAACAGCCACCCTCCCGTCGCCCGCTCGGTTCGCGCGCGACTGCCCCTGCCTCCCGGGGGAGGGGCGGCGTGTGCTCCCGCGCCGCCCCCGCGCCCGGCCCGGGGAGCCCACTCGCGGCCCGGAGGCGGCTGCGCGTTCTCGGCAGGAGAGGCCGCCCCGACACGGCCGCCTCTGCCGGGAACCACGCCGGTCTTTAAGGGAGTGAGGAACGTCTCCTCCGGGGTTGCTTCGCCCTCCTGTGTCCCCTGCTTTCTCCCCCAAGAGAGATAGTCTTTACGTGGAAAAGTCAACCCTTCCCCCAAGCAAAGCTTAAAAAAATTGGGGCGCGTGGTTTCTAGCAAAGCCACTTTCAAGCGCAGCTCAGAGAAGATTGCAACAATGCTAAAGACAATCAGCCGACACCCTCGCGAGGACCGGCCGCCAGGCAGATAGAGTGGGCGCTGGGTGATTTCGTTCGAAACCATGTTTCCAATAGAGTTACAGCAAAATACCAAACGTAGCTACCTACCCTCTAACCAACGGTTCCCACTAGTTATTGTTCCAAAAATTCCCATCTTCTTGAGCTCCTAATCTGCAGGACACCTGGAGCCGAGCTCCACCTGACTCAGGGAGTCCAGATAATTAACATGAAGGAGAAAATGGATCAGAGCGGGTTTCAACACTTAAATGTGGGGGGGATGTAGGAGTCGTCATTTAATCTCTCCTGGGCTTCCAGAAACTACCCTCTGGCCATTCTGTGTCCCCCCCCACACACCCAGGTTTGATGAAAAGGAATGTCTACTCAGGCTGCTTTTGTGAAAACTGCATTTTCCAGTTCTTTTTCTATGGGTCAAATTGGCACAGTTACGGGGAGGAGTTTTGACTTTGTTTTCCCATATTTCTTTTAAGAACAGAGGGTACAACTGCCTAACAACGCTATCATAGTCACCTCTTTGGGACATCCGCTCACACTGGTGCCCTAAATTCAAAGGAAGCTGCCGACCACCACCACCCAAAAAACAAAAATTAGGTTTCTTACACCCTGTAGCAGAATATTCTTTTTGTTTTTCTTCTCTAAGGCATAGCATTGTCAGGTATTTAAAGATTTAATGTTTTACTTTCCCTGACTTTCTTCCACAGCCCTTAAATTTTACCCCAATCTCCGAGACAGAATTTACATGTGACTACTGGGCATGCTCTAGGGACCAACTGAACCCTTTAAAGGATAAAGTTTTAAACACTGCTTCCTAGTAAGTTCTCATCCCCACGTAGTAATCAGTAGGCGAAGTTTTAATTACTCATTGATAGCATTGTTACAGTCTTATACAACGACCAGCAGCCTGCAATTTCGTCATCAGGAAGGGGGATCTTTGCCTGCGCATTTCTATATAATAGAGCAAAGGTCTGATTCTGTAGGTTTTCCTGATTTTCAATTTAAAGAAGATGGAGATGCATTTCTTCCCGTCTCCTGTTTACTGTTCTGAGGTTTTACAGATGGCCACTGTACTGGGTGTAATAATGTTGACTAGATTTCCGACCCGAGGGGGTTTGAGAGCCAAGGGACAAAATGTGATGTGTTTTCAAACTTCCGCTGCGCTTATGCTGTAACTTTCACAAGGACCTCCTTAAAACTCCTGTCCTTGTACTAAATGCATCAAAGAGACTGCGGAGACTAGGGAATTTTTGAGGTTGTATTAGGATTTGCATCCTCAAGGGTCCCTTTCAGCGCGCAGCCCGAGGTGCCAGGGGCTGCCCGTCCTCCCTGCCTCTTCTGGCTTTGCTCTCCAGGTCCCTTCTTTGCCTTCCTTCCACCCTTCTTGCGTTGTCTTTTCATTCTTTACGAAGTTCCCACACACTGCGGCGTGTATCTCAGAAAACCCACGAAGATCCAGCATAAAACTCCCTCCCTCCCATCCCGTGGTGAGGACGCAATGAAAGAGAGATTGTTTAAAAGGCGCTAATTAAGACCCAGTCTTCGGTTTCTTCTTCCCCGCGCTATTTTTCTCGGTGAGCCTGGAGATTTTATTTTTTCCAGCGTGTGCTCCCCTGTCCGCTGTCTCCAAAGAGCGCGCGCGTGTGTGAGACACTATATTTGGGAAAGCCACGGCTGTCTTTTCCCTGTCCTCCTGCTTCTGCTCTCTGGCACTGGCTGGGCAGCGACTGCTGTACCCCGCCCGTACCCTTCTCTCGGCCCGATTCCCGCTTCGTCCGGGGTCGGAGCATCTATCAATGCGGTGCGGGGCGCGGCGCGGGCGGCTTCGCTTTCATCTTCCCCGGAGCCGGGCGAGGGCGGGAGGCGTCTGGGAGGTGGGGGAGACGGGCCGGGGAAGAGGAGTGGGAGGGAGGGAGGGAGGCGGGAGAGCAGATACTGAGAAGTGAAGTGAAGCCCTCCGGCAGCGTTTCTGGTGCATTCCACGCGGGCAAAGCGAGCCTCGCCGTGGGTGACGAGCAGCGCGGGCCCTTCCCTTCAGGCGCGCGCGCATACACCCCCAAAACTGGGACTCGCCCTACGGGCTCTGGGAAGAGAAAAAAAAGCCCTCAATCACCAGCTCCTCCTCGCCGGCTCCGCCACCCCTCCCCTCCAGCGGCGGCCAGGGAAAGCTGGGGGCGGGGGCGGGGGCGGGGCGGGGAGGGAAGCGACGCAAGGGCGGCTTTTCAGCGCCGGCCGGGCGCGGGCGCAGGAGAAGCGCGGGGAGGCGCCGCCGCTCACCTGCGGGCCAGGGCGCGGAGGAGGGACCGGCCGCGCGCTCGGGCCGAGGAGCCAGGACGCGCCGGCGCCTCGCACGCGGCCGAGCTCCGGCGTCCCCTCCCCTCGGCTGGGCGAGCCCAGGGCGCAGCTCTCGGCCTTGCCTTGGACGGAGCGGCCGGCGGGGCGCGGAGCCGGCGAGCCGGGCGGGGAAACTCGAGCCGGGAACAAAGAGGGTCGGGCTGCGAGCGCGCCGGCTCGAGCTCGGGGCACAAGCTTTTGGGCCCGAGGCCCCGCCGCGACTCCCCGACCTCGCCGTGCCCCGCACTGCGGGTCTCCAGTGCTCCCGGCACGAACTTTATTCTCGGCAAACTTCTCTTTCTCTTCCCCTCCTCCCCGGCCCCCACCTTCTGCTCCTCCTCCTCCAGCAGAGTAAATGCGCCCCGAGAAGGAAAACCGAAGCGAAAGGGAAGGAAACAAGCAGCTCCACAACGGACATCGCCAGCCCGTGTGGCTCTTTATTTTTTCTAGTCCTTCAGGAAGTGGACCTTGCGTTATCTTCTGATTCTCCTCGCACCTCCTCCGCTGGGGCCACGGAGCCTTTCGGCCTCGCTTCCCTCTCTTTTCTTGGAAAACAAACTGCCCTGTCGGCGTCCGGGCCGGCTACGGTGGAGCGGCTTGCGCGAAGCCGCCGGGCTCCCCGCACTTCTGGGACTCGCAAGCCCTCCGGAGCCCGCGTCCTCCGCGCGCGGACCCCGGCCACGCGGGGGGCGTGAAGCCGCCGCCCGGGCCGGGCCGCCTCGCCGAGCGCGCGCCGCGCCGCGCCGCGCCGCGCAGACGCCCCCGGAGGTCTCGGGGCGGGCGCCGGCGTCGGGCTCCGCGAAGCGGGAAAGCGCGGGCGGCCGCCAGGCTCGGGCACCGCGCCGCTGCTCCGGCCGCGGCCCGGCCGCGCTCCCGCACGCGCCCTTCCAGCTCTCCTTCCCTCCCCTCTGTCCTGCTGTCGCCGCGGGGGCTCTCGCCCGAGCGGAGATTTCTGGGCCGCCGGGATGCCCCAGCTCTCCGGGGGAGGCGGCGGCGGCGGGGGGGACCCGGAACTCTGCGCCACGGACGAGATGATCCCCTTCAAGGACGAGGGCGACCCTCAGAAGGAGAAGATCTTCGCCGAGATCAGTCACCCCGAAGAGGAGGGCGATTTAGCTGACATCAAGTCCTCCCTGGTTAACGAGTCCGAAATCATCCCTGCCAGCAACGGACACGAGGTGAGCGCCGCCGCCCGGGCCGGGAGGCGCGGGGGCCCGGGGCAGCGCCGAGCGGGAGGCGGGGGGCGCCGGCGCCGGCGCCGGCTGGCCGGTCCCGAGTGGGTGCCCGTTTGGCGGGGGCGGGGGCCGGGCCCCTGGTCGGCGTTCCCCGTGTGCGTTAGGGCGGGAGGTGGAGGAGTGTGCAGGGAACCTGCAAGTGGGTGGGTCCGGGGCTCGCTGGCTAAATGGTCGGCTCGCAGGCAGGAAAAGCTGCCCTTAACCGTAACGTTCCGCCTCGGGAATTTTCGGCGGGCTCGGGGGCGCGCATTAAAGCGAGTGAGTGTGCACACCGCTGAGCAGCTCTTCCGTGGGACGGAACGCAGGGTGCACCCGCTCTCTCGGTGGGTGTCTGCAACAGTGCGTTAAACCACCGAGGCTTAGGGGGAGGCGAGCAAAGCCCGCGGCGGGAGGAAGGGGAGGTGGGCGTGGGCCGGGGCAGGCGGGCAGTCCCAACCGCCGCCGAGCCGGGCCGCGAGCAGCCGGCCGGCCCGGGGGGCGCGCGCCGGCTGCGGGGGCGGAGCGGGGCTCGGTCTGCGGCCCCGGGAACCCCAGCGCCTGGCCCGCCGGGCCACGCCGCGGCTACACCCGGGCGCACCGCCCTCTAACCCCCGTCGCTTAAAGAAAAAAGCGTGTGTATCTGGGGTTTGGGCCCGGATCAGGCCTGCAATCAATGCAGAGGAAAGGCGAGCCCAGTGGAGCCGCGGCGGAAGCCGGGCGGGCGGGCGGGCGGGCGAAGCGCTCTATCAGATCTCGGCCCGGGCGGGCGCGCCGTAACCTGAGCAGGGTAAATAGAGACACGTGGGTGCCGGCGGGAGAAAGTCCCGAGCGGGCTGCGGGAGGGCTGTAGCAGCCCGGCCCAGAGCTTCCGACTGGGGAGGGGGAGGGGGAGGAAGGGACCCTGACACCCGACCCTCGTGGCCACCCTGGCCCAGCAGCCGGGCGACGCTCTGGAGGAAATCCGGCACAAAAGTCCTGACGCCAAGTGATTTCACCGACGCTGCTTCCCTCCAAAGAAACTTGGAGGGTACACCTTTTTATTCCTTAAATGGCATCCTTCTGCCCCCCAAAAGAAAGCCTGTGGTTTGGGGGCGGGGACATTTTGGGTTTTAAACTAAACGTTCAGGAACACTCCTCAGAGGCGCCTTCTCTCTCCCGATGGCGGGGGTGAGTACGCGCTCGGGGAGGCCGGGAGGCCGGGGCTCGCGCGTGCGGCTGTCCTCTGCCCGCTAAAGCCAGTCCGGGGGGCGCGTGGAGGGGCCAGGGCTGCACCAGAGCCGCGTAGCAGACTCGTGACTGTGCGTGCTGGGGGGACGGTCGCTGCGAGGGCGCAGGTCCGAGAAACCAGATAAGATGCTCACGCTCAGGACTCCTGCCGAACTCTCCCGCTTGCAGAGCAGCCTTTTTCCTTGTGCCCATTTGGCTAGTCCGTCCTTAGTCCGCAGATAATTCTGCCACCTGCTCCGCATTTCCGACACTTTCCTGGTCCGGGCGAAGGACTCTGCCTTCAACGCCTAGAACCCAGGCGTGGGGCCCGCGAGCCTTCGCGGAGCTGGCGGTGGGCCGCAGCCGGGGGAGGTGGGGAGGAGGCGACACCACTGATTTGCACGTGGTTGAGTCTGGGTGGGTGGTGGTTACCAAAACTGATGTTAGCTGGGCTGCCTTTTAGATGTCTGCAACCCAGCTCTCCAATTTTCCTCCCTTTAAACCGCCGAGCGGTTCTAATTTTCTCCTGCAACCTGCGCTCAGCTGCCGCGGTGCGCCGCGAGCCCGCGCGGAGCGGGCAGGACTGCTCAGGGCGGGGGGCTTACGGCTTCCTCCGAGTGGTCGGCTTGTTTATGCTGAAAATAGCATCTCCGGTTGCAAAGTGACGTTTCTCCCTACTTGTAATCAGATCTGATTGAAGTGAACAGTGGTTGAAGAGGCTACCAAAATCATCAACCCTATAAACAACTCTCATCTTAGGCGTCTAAGTAGCCTTGCTATGTTTTCATAAACGGCAGTCAGACAGCATATGGATCACTCGAAAATTTAATATATTTTTATTGTTCTTGTTATTATTTTATACTTTTTTTGGTCCTGAGTAGATAAAATGATCACTCACAACCACATGTTGACAAGAAAAGGCTTCCCCGGTACTCAACCTGAGCCTGTCCAGATCTCTTGGAGGGCAACAGACTGTGCTCCACCAGAACTCTTCCTCTGGGTAACCGGTGTGCACACACTCTGTCGTCATTGTCACAAACTCTAAGGTGATTTTCTTTCTTTTGGGGGTGGGATTTGTGACATTAGGTGGCCAGGCCAGCACAGACGGCTCAGGAGTCCTACCACGACAAGGCCAGAGAACACCCTGATGACGGTAAGACGCTGATGGTGCTTCTCCCAACTTCATCTCATCCCACATGTGATTCGTACATTTGCGTGCGTTTATTTAAAGAAACCGAGACCAGATGTGATAAAACTATACCTACTGTTTTAATAAAATGAGAAAGAAAACCCAGGAAACTTATCTCTAATGTATATTACATAATTCAAAAACTGCCTTTGAAAGAGTTAGGGGCCTTTGGATTTCAGTTGGTTTCCAGAGTCTTTGGGGAAGAGGGAATGTCTATAATGAGTTTTTTTTTTTTTCTTTTCTTCCTTTTACCTTAAGTTCTAATTAGCTTAGATCGTCAGTATTTTTTCATGCATTAATATGAAGAATAATAGTGTACATCCATTTATTTTCCAGCAAGAATAGTTTTGGGTGCATTTTCATTTGCAAAATTGCTGTTTATTATTTCTTGTTACAATAAGAAGGCAAACAGTGAATGAACACACTAAACATGGCTCAGCAAAGCAGAATCTAATTTGTGAAAATATAAAACTTTATAGGAACTGTGCATGTTGAACATGACAGACTTTCCCTCCATTTGTTTCCTGCTAAAAACTTAAAAATTATATATATATATTTAGATTTAAAAAGAACTCCTTGTGATGTTAAAAGAATCAAGTAACCTGCAGGATTTCCTTGTCAACCAACCTGCATTTCTGTTCTCCTTTAATTACTTAACAATTGGCCTGACCAGAATGAAGTGATCTTGCATTCAATATGTCAAACAAGAGACAAAGGGAAAAGAACTATACAGGCTTCCTCCATAGCTACAAAGTAGTTGCACAGATTAGAAATCAGAAATATATATGTCTATACTGAACACAGATTTCTTTGGCAGAATGGCATAAGTGTAGCACATAAAATTAAGCCTTCCGGAGTTAACCCTTTATAAATTTGAATAGTTGCCTGTATACTAGCTACAACTCTTTTTCTAGAACCCTAAAAGCACAGGTAGAATTTTTGAGTTTGCCTAAAAGGAGAAGCATGACTTCAAATGTATAAAATAAATGTGTGTATATAGATAGATGGCCCAGTATATTAATATTATAGCTTTACATTTGTGCATGTTTATTTTTAAGTCCAGTTTGTTAGTATTAGAACAAATTAAATTAAATGGGTAACACTTATTTTTGTAAAAACATCAGTGGGTAGTGGGAGTACTGTTTGAACCACATGTTTTTAAAACATTTGGTTTGCTGCTAAGCCTGTAAGAAAACAAATACTGTCAATCTAAAATAGAGCATAATAATCCAGTTATAGTATTTTGTAAACAAATCTTTTGCGTAAGGTCTGATTTGTCTTAGAACTATTAGCGTCTCAGAGGAAAAATACCATGATATAAAAGGGAAGTCAATGCGTCATTGATTGTTCTTTGAATTCTCCCAGGAAAGCATCCAGATGCAGGCCTCTATAGCAAGGGACCCTCCTACTCGAGTTATTCCAGTTACATAATGATGCCAAATATGAATAACGACCCATACATGTCAAATGGATCTCTTTCTCCACCCATCCCGAGAACAGTGAGTAACATATTGATGTTGTAAATTATTTTCAGAAGTACAAATTAGTTTGTATCTTGGCAGATTGTTTATTTTTTTCAAACTCATTGGAAATGCTTTCATTATATATAACTAGTCATTACTAAGTAAGAGCTGTTATGAGGAAGGGCCACCTTAAGGTAGTGCTGCTAGTGCTACCTTTGATATCTTGCACTTGGAATTTTAGCTTATTTTAGTTTATTGACTAAAAAATTGAGCCTTGTGCCTTCTATGCTAATGAGGGGAAAAACTTGATTTAATCTTCTGTATACTAAGGACTGTATAGCTTTCAGTGTCCACAAGCTATCAAGAATCAGAACTGCTTCAGCTCATTTGAAGCTGAACATTCAGACTCTTAACTTTGCCTTTTAAAACACTATCTCATTTTATTGTATTAGCTAATTGTATTTAAGATCCTTTGGTGGTGGTTGTGGGGGAAATGAGGTACTTTTACATATTGCCAATTGTTGAGAAAGTATCACTTAAAGATAACCCTAAGGAAAGTTGTTCTTTTTTTTTATCTTGTAGTTCAGTTACCTTTTAATGTTCTAAAAGTACGCTGGCATTATAACTGTATGATGCAACTTCATAACATGAAGAATTTTAGGTTTGTTATAGGTAGTTCTGTTTTCTTGGGAAGCATAAACTTCATTTATATAGTGAGAAAACATTTAAATGGTAATTTGTATGGTATGTAAACATGAACTGTGCTGATGATAGAGTTGTCTCTAAGAATCATCCCTCAGCAGTGCTGATGGACTTTTACTGATCCATCAATACAGTTACCTTCTCACCTACCCCACTTTCCCACCATCACCCCCCCCACAAAGAAAAACACATGTGTATAAATCTTGGGGATGAAAGTTTCATTCTCTGACCCTCCTGGCTGTCAGATCCTGGACCATAAAATGGAACCTGTGGTGTTTGACTTCTTTGCCCAGTGCTTTTCTACCAACTAAAAAAAAAAAACAGTCACAAACATCTGCGAAGAGTAGTATTGTTAATACAACTCGGTGAGTAGAACCTGGGAGTCAGAAGATCAGTGAAGCAGTCGAGAGGAATGGCTCATAATCAGCAGTTTTCAACAAGAGTGTGTGTGGTTATTTTGCTACCCAGGGCCGTCAGTTGTTGAAATAATAAGTATATGAAATGTGATCACTTTGTGTGAGCGCTGTGATTTAGAGTTTATTATTTTTCCACAAATCTCAATAAGATATTTGACCTGTCAGATAAGGGAATAAGATTTCTCTGATTTTCATATAACAGTTAAAAACACTGATCTTAAGGATCTAATCTTGGAGATCTTGTGATGGTTGCTATAGGGAAATAGCTAGTTCGTGTTTTGTTTCAAAGGGATTTTCGAATATTTTATGATAGAGATGTCTTTTGGTACATAGGAATCTCCTACCTAAAAAATGAATGAATTAATAAAAGCAAATATAGTTTAATATTCAAAGACCACCTGAAATAAATGCTTCTGAGTTATAAAAGTGGTGGGGAATTTTATATTTGATGAACTAAATATGTCAGATATTTCTTTAATAGTTGAGCAGGTTTTTTGTTGTTATTTTGGTGAGGAAGAGGACAAGGAGAATGTGTTTTAGATAAATAATTAAAGATTTCTGTTGAAAGCCTTTTTAGAACAACAGATCTTTTCAAATCAAAGTATAGTCTTGGTAACAACAGAAAATACCACTAAAACAGCTGTGATACAATTGATGTGTATTTCTAGAATTTATTCCTTAAAGTGATCAGCCACTTCTTTCAAAACAATAATTTTTAAAAAGTCAATATAATAAAAATTTATTGACATTTATTAATAATCCCTCTGCATATTGAAAATTAAGCTTTTCTCTCTCGAAGCCAACAATCTGCTTTGTCTCCACAGTCTTCTCCCACTCCCTCAGTGTAGTAATCATTTTGAAAATTTTGATAAAATGGAAGGTATTTATTGTTAGTGTATGTATTAAAATTTTGAGGTCAGTGAATCAGTCATTCATTGTTTAGGGAAGATTTGTGGCCAGAATAAATGTGGGCAGGGGTGAGTGAGAATGGAGGAAAGGGGTGTGGTCAGGAAACAGTTCCCTTACCCTGTTATCTGCTGCTTTGCTTTATTCTGTTACATGTTAGACTGTGTTTAAGTTAGGCACTTTTTTTGAGATATTCTGCAGTTTGCACAATTCCAGAAGCTTTTCAGTTTTAACCACAAGACTGTCAATTTTTTTTTAAGGGTCTGACCAAAGTGAGTTACAGTCTTTGGTTTTTAATACCTAACAGCTGTTTTTAATGTGTCTGAGATCAAAAACACTTTAACCGGAAGGCAGCCTCTCTTCTTCACCCCTAACCACACCAGTGCTTTCTTGCTCTTTAACTCTGCCCTTAGGACTGAGTGTTTATGTCACCGACATCCATAGTGACGGATTTTCATCTAGGGTGTTAGCAGCATAGTGACCATTTGTGTTTGGGCTTAGGACGGGAGCATCCCAGCCACCACTTGAATTTGCATCACAAACAATTGCTTGTTTACTGCATTTGCTGCCTGTTGTGTTAGGACTGGGAAAACATCTGGCGGCAGGGGAGGGACTTGACCACCCCCTCCCTATATGGAGTCTTCTGTTTGTGTGTTAACTACAGCAATCCAGAGAACACCTGCTGTGACCAACTGGCAGGCACAGAAACACTGCTGCTAGAATATCATTTCACAAGTCTGTGCACTTCTGCTCCTTTAAAGACAAACACTGGTATACGCATGCTCACAGCTTCTACCCTGGACACAAATATTGTCTTACCTGTTCAGGAGAAACACCTTGAATCTAGCTTTTTCCCTTCTGAAGGAGAATTTCAATTGGCAAATTAATGTCTTTCTATAACTGGAATTCTTAAGGGTGTAAATTTGAAATAATAAATTTGAAATAAAAATTTTTAGTTTAGATAAATTGAGCCTGATAAGAAAGCTATCATAACGTGTTCGATGTCAGTGCGATTGCATAAGGCGCAGTAAACCTCAGCTCGAGTTGGTGCTCTTCACAGAGCGAGAAGAAGATGCAGAGCGGGGCAAGATTTTAGAGCGGGGACCCTAGAGGGTTTCTTGAAAGGTACTCCCAAGCCTTTCATTCACTGAACCTTATTGATGAAAATCCCAGTAGGCCAATGGTAATGTGTTAAAAGAAAAAGATAGTTCTTTCCATCCCTGGCTCAGTCCTGGCATTTGTGGGCTTGGACATGGTGTGGACGGTGAGCTGGGCTGGTTTAACGGGGGAAAGTTCCCCTTGGCCTCATGCACCGGTGCTGTTCATCCCAGGTGTCAAACGTCCATTTGTCCCTCATGTTAAACCCAAATGTTTAACACCTCAGGGGAGAAACATGGCGTTTCTCTCCAGGTGCCTGGGGAGGGAATAGCTGCTGCAGGGCCGAAGTCGCGGCAAACGGTGGAGCACGGAACCGCAGTGACACCTGGCCAGTCAGCCCTGCCACCTTCCTGGCCTCACAGAGGTTCTCTGTGAGCTTTCTTAGAGTGAGTGTTTAGGTGGGAAAGGAAGATAGTTGTGTTCTCATTTCAGCTGTCTTTTTGATTGTTTTTTTTTAAGTAGAAATTGCTATGAATATGTTCCAGAAGTTCTTTTAAATTATTTTGAATAATTTAGTTCTATTATATGAGTTTTACCTTAAGGGAATTGACATTCTGATTTCTGACTAACAGGATTATACCTGTCATGACTTTGTCTCACCTATCCCCATGCATTTGTTGGGAGCTAAAATGTGATTTTGTCGTTCGTATCTGGAATTCAGGGACCAAAGTGGACTTGTCTAATCAGTAAGCTTTGGAACACCACTGTACGTCACACTGCTGCACACCACTGTACGTCACACTCTGAAAATAATAACGGAAATAATAATTCAAGGGCGGAGGGAAACTGGCTTCTATCTAATGCAAGATTTTTAAGGTGGAGTTATCTTTATTTTACTGCAGGGAGCTACTTGACTTACTGATAAGTTATTTTTAATTTTCTGATTTGAGTTGTATACTTTTCAAAGCTAAGCGTATTGAGTTTTCCCCTTTATCTTCAAGTATAGGACAAGCTTTAGGAAATGTATTTTATCTCAAATTTGGATGTAGATGTCAGGAGAATGTGTGGGAAAATTCCAAAGGGCCCCAAAACTTTTCTGTTTGTTCCCTTCTTTTATTTATTTAATTTTTAAAGATTGGTATCTCTCTGTGTCTCAGACTGGAGTGCAGTGGTGTGATCGTAGCTCACTGCAGCCTTGAACTCCTGGGCTCAAGCAATCCTCCTGTCTCAGCCTCCCAAGTAGCAGGGGACTATAGGTCTATGCCACCATGCCCAGCTAATTTTTTTTTTAGAGGTGGGGTCTTGCTATATTGCCCAGGCTGGTCTTGAACTGGGTCCCTTCTTCACTGCACATGCTAAAGCTATTGCATAAGTGAGTATACTGAGCTGAGTCAGTCTGTAGGTAGCTAATACTGTAATATTAAAGAGAGTTAGTACTGCTTTACACTATCCTGACATGTCCTTACTCATTTAGAAAAGGCAGCCATTGGATGTTATTCGGATAATTTTAAAAATATATTTTAGGTTCATTATTACTTTTTAAATTTTATGATCTTATGAAGTCACAGTATAGGAATTGTAGACTCTGCTGTAAACCTATAAGTCATTTTAGACATATAAATGATCCAGTCTCTAAGATTTGGAGGCCCAAAGCCTGAAAATGATTTAAAGACCAGTAACGACGACTGGGGGCAGGGTGGAAGCAGGGGTAGCAGTGTGCTGAAAGGAAGAGCGGGGAGTTGAGCAGAGGACTGGACAGGCAGCAACGGTCGCTAACTCAGAAATTCTGATCACCTAGCTGGGACTATTTGCAGAGTGTCACATCAGAGGCTGTGTAGAGGATTATAAAGTTTCTATAAAAGAGTACATACACACAGTGCTCATTCTAGCTGGACTTCTAAACTTGCTGAAATTATCCACATGCTGTAGGTAGATCACCGCTTACAAAGCTCACTGAGGGATGATGGTCACATCCCTTCAACCTGCATGGAGAAAATGGCAAGAGCAGTGTAAAGCAGGAAGAGTTCTGGTTGCCTCTCCTATCCCCTCTCCCCTGTCTGCAGGAGAAATATGACTGACAGAGATATTGCATCTCAGAGGGGCTAGAAATGTGTTTTATTTTTGCAGCTAACCAGGGGCAAGTAGAATCTTTAAAAAACTGGATTATTGACCTTTGTTATGGTCACAAATAATACTGTGTAGAACTTGATGACAATTTTGCAGAATCAAATTTTGATCTTCATTATAGTAATTTATGTTATGTTTACTTTTTAAAAAGATGCCTGTCACTACCCTACTCAAGGTAGAGAACAATTGAATGAAAGGAGAGTGGACAGAGAGAAGGCTTTCCAGTATAAAAAGAGGAGTGGCTGTTGAGTAGTCTTTCTCTCTTTCTTTCTCTCTCTCTCTCTCTTCTTTCTCTCTCTCTCTTTCTTTCTTTCTTTCTTTCTTTCTTTCTTTCTTTCTTCTCTCTCTCTCTCTCTCTCTCTCTTTCTTTCTTTCTTTCTTTCTTTTTTTCTTTCTTTCTTTCGTTGTCAGCTTCTGAATGAAACAGTTATGAAAACAAAATTTTAAAATCTGACCTACTAAGATATTTTTATAAACCTCTTTTTAATCCTGAAAAACTTTGCAATAAAAGCTATCAAACCATTGATGATAATTGATTAGTGATCAATTCATCGGGGACTATGGAGATAGTTATAGTCAGCCTAGCACAGAATAAATACCTCAGTAAATTTGCTGAATTAATAAAGCATGTATAGGAAATTTCTCATGTATTTTTTGAATGTTTCTAAATCTCTCTTTATCAAACCAAATGCTCTGTGAATAGCAAAACTTGAAAGTATTTGCTAAATAATCCTAATTATTTAATTTATTTTTCTCTGATTTGTTGCATCAGTGAATAAAAGAGCATTAGACCAAGGTTTTTAAAGAGGAAGTCAAAGTCAGTCCTTAAAGAATGTTAAGTTTCTAGGTAACCGCTGAAAATAGCCAGGGGAGCTCGCTACCAGAACAAAAAAAGAACTGGGCCCTCATACGAGGATTGATCTTACGCAGCACTTATCTCTTACTTAGGTCCTAGAAACCTAACTGGAGAAATGGAGATGATAGAATGCTTTTTTCAGAAGGATTCTTGAAATGGAAATATAATAGTCATACAAAGAAAAGCGTCTTCAAGTATGTTTTAGTATCATGTGGTTAATACTTTTCAATTCATTTTTATTCTCTTCCAAATAGAAGGGACTTTTTTTTCCCAGTAACACTTAGGGTATATTCAGGTACTAAAAAATTATCTGAGGCCGGGCACGGTGGCTCACGCCTGTAATCCTAGCACTCTGGAAGGCCGAGGCGGACGGATTGCTCAAGGTCAGGAGTTCAAAAAACCAGCCTGAGTGAGACCCCGTCTCTACTATAAAAATAGAAAGAAATTAATTGGCCAACTAATATATATATAAAAAAATTAGCCGGGCATGGTGGCGCATGCCTGTAGTCCCAGCTACTCGGGAGGCTGAGGCAGGAGGATTGCTTCAGCCCAGGAGTTTGAGGTTGCTGTGAGCTAGGCTGACGCCATGGCACTCACTCTAGCCTGGGCAACAAAGTGAGACTCTGTCTCAAAAAAAAAAAAAAAAAAAATTATCTGTTCTTTCTAAATACACATGGCAGCATCAGCGCTGGATTTTCTAGGCCACTGAGTATTGTAAATTGATTATATCCTTTTGTAATGTGAAGAGCAAAATCTTTGAGCCTTTATTAGGGGGAAGTAGGCAGCGCCCTGTGCAGGCTGAGCCCATGGAGGAGGGAGGGATGGGATGGATGCTGCAAGGCCTGAGGTCTAGTTCCAAGTCCATCATTTTCCCTCAGAAAGCCTTGGGAAGGCATCTCACCTCTATCAGCCTTGGTTTTCTTATTTACAGAGAAGCATATTAACACCTGCTTACCCACTTTATGTGGCTGATGTGAAGGGAAGATGGCACAAAGCCTGCAGAAGCACTCGGTTTTCTAGCTATGGCAGCAGAGCAGGAATCTTAAGCTGGAATAAGTCAGCGAGTGCCCTGGTACCCAGCTGGTGGCATTTCCGCAGCCACAAGAAGTGCCTGGCTGTACCCGGAAAACTCCTGAGAAAGGGAAAACACTCCTGGTTCCTCTTGTGTGCCGAGCTGACCTAGAATTTGGGCACTGAGTGAGGGCCTTACATTAACCTTTAGGAAATGCTTGCATAGGTGAAAGTTTAGGGGATTGTCATTGTATTTTTACAGAGGTGGTTTTCCTCTCTCTGGCTCTTTTTTCTCTTCTAATTGTTAGGAGAGCGCTGGACTTTCCTCTTTAGCCCTGTGGTATTCTGTTAAGGTAATGAGACATGTGAGGGAACAGATCTCTAAATTTCAGGTTTGTGAGCTGGAAATTTCATATCCTTATGATATTGATTTAACTACTTGGATGGGGGGAGAGAATGTATTTTTGGTTAGGAGAATTTTTGTTCCCCCCAATCCTTTAGGAACTGGGTTTATTCTCCCCACTGCAAAAGTTGTAGAGAGAGGACATCTCAGAGCCATGTGAATGAGAGGACGAGAGGAGGGTTTCCCCCCCTTCACATTTTCTTCTGGCTTAAATCTTTCTAGCTTTCTTGGCACCTGAAATGATCATGTCTAAAAGGATATGTTGACTGAGCAGCAAGGAGAGATCTTATGTTTTTCTAGCCTCCCAGAAAATTCCAGTTTCCATCCTTTCAGGACTTTTCTTTTTCTCTCAGTAAAACCCAGTGGACATTAAGTATATACCAACTTGGAGCCAGCTTTCTCTGTGCAAGATTCCTCAGTTTTGAATGCTATATATGGTACCTTATAATGATTATGATCTTATCATCTTGCTACACTAGTTCAAATGACGTGGATCAAGGAGAAAGGTACTATAATCTTACCTCAATGGATTAGACTTTGTCTTAGCCTCTAAGACTTAGATTTTTCAGTCTAAATCAAAACCAAAAGTACTGAAGTAAAAAATATTTACTGTTTTCTGCAATTGGCCCAACAGTCAGCTGGCTGGCAGTATTAAGAAAAGAATCATGTCTCACAAACATTGCTTGAATTGGTTTGTTTTTGCTAATTTTTATGCATATATTAAAATTTTAGATTAAAACTCAAGATTTTTTTTTTTTGCTTGGAAGGGGAAAGGGAAAGCAAATGATTTTATTAAAACTATTACCTTGACCCAGACACTGTGCTAGGCAGTTTACGTGGTTATCTTATTTAATTTAATCGTAGCGTGGACGCTGTGGGAGGGGTGTTAGGTCTCGTGTTAAAGACAAGGCTCCTGTCGCCAAGGACCACAGTCAGCTACCCCAGTTCAATAGGCAGTGGAGTCAGGGCCCTTCTTTAGGTCAGTGTTGTCTGTTTTCATTAAAAATAATCATATTTGCATTTAAGAACACAAAGTACTTATTAAATTAATCATAATATTGATTAAAATGTAAAGCAGAACAGTTATGATTTTATTGGAAATTTCTTTTCAAAAATGCTTAACTTTTTTATGAAAATAAAGAATAGTATTTTTATTAAAAACACAATTCATGTTCACTAGAAAAAATTAGAAAACTTGGACGAGAAAAGAAATCACAAATATTAAATTCCCAGAATCCTACTGTCAGAGATTATCACTCTTTTAACTTTCTATGTGGCCTTTTATACTCCTTTCCATGTACAAATATAAATGTATATAAATTTTTGTTACCTATTCATGGCAATGGGAACATAATATGCCATTTTGTAACTTTTTATTATTTCTATTTATAAATACTCTTCTGTAACATCATTTATTGCCTAATTTAACCAGTATTTTGTTGGCAGACATTCAAATTGTGTCATTTTTCCCCATCTTATGCAGTATTATGATGAAATCCATATTTTGTGACTAAATCTTTATAGAAATTCTGAATTGTTTGGAATAAATTGTTAGAATCACAGAGTCTAAGACAGTGCACCTTGTAAAGTTGGGGTTAACCCAACATTGCAATTTAAAAATACAGTTATTTAAAATCAATATTTAAAATATGTACTTGTTTACATTGAGCTTTGGTTATGGTTGGTGTTTTGAGGCTGATAATTTTCATGCTTCTTCCAGTCAAGAATCAGTCTGGCAAGAGACAGGAGGTCAGACGGGGGCAATGCGATGTCAGCTTTGCTGTTAATAAGGCCAGACAGCATCGGGCAGGAGAGTATCAGATTTGTTACTGGTCAGGCTGGGTTGGAGAATGTAGCTTGAACCAGGATGCAGACTGTGGACTTCTTTGACTTCCCCAAGTGAAGCACAGCCCTGAGCCACAGGTTCCCCAACAGAGGTGGGGGCGGGGGGAGCCTCCTGTCAAACCGGGGAAGAGAACAGACCCACGTTTGGGCAAGCCGGCCTCCAAACAGAGGACAAAGGATCGGTCCGTCCTTGCTCAGTTTTTCTGTCTAAATCACCAAAAGGTGAGTCTCTCTTCCGTGGAGAGGGTGAGTGAGCAGGCGGGTAGGGAAGAGGGTTGGCCAAGCTAGGGAGGCTGGGAGAAGGAGAAAAAGAAGGTGTTTGTCTCTTTAGTCATGATTTGTGACCAGTCAGAGTGTGGACCAACCATAGTCATGGTAAAATAAGTGAGTGAGAAAATAAATAAATAAGGCAGGGTTGTAGTGAGCACTGCTTCTGGAGTCAGGGCGGCTAGCCCCCTGTGCTCTGCTCCTGACGAGCTGCGTTCTTCTCCCTCCCTGGACCTTGGTCTCCTCCCAGGAACGCTGCCGCCTCTCCTGCCTGTGAAAGTGTATAGCGCCGCACCGGCAGGGGTGGGGGTTTCTGGAAGGGGAGACAGCTGCCTCAGAATTACTGGTATTTTTGTTAGAAAGGCAGGTGCCTGGGACCCTCTGCAAATGTCAGAATCTGCAGGCAGTTCACGTGGATGCACTTTTAACAAGCTCTGCATTGATTATCCCATAAGATACATTTTGGAAAAATACTGACACAGCAGATGCCCAATGATTTCACTGCAGTTCAGATAACAGAAATGATTTGCTTGCATGGAGAAAGCGGTGAAGCTGGGACTCCAAGCGAGGTTCTTTGGCCCCACGGCTCCCTTTCTCTTCACTCTACCCACTCCAGGCCCCATTGGGACCGCTGGCACTCTACTGTCTTCTGGTCAGACCTCTGGAGGTCTTGGCCTCGAGTGCCTCCGCCAGTGATCACAGAATGCAGTGCACATTCTTAAGCATTATTCCAAAAGCTTTCCATGCTCTGGAACGGTCTACCTTTCAGGTCTCACCTCCTCGCCACCCTACCCTGCAGTTTATGGTTCAGCTGTGTTCCCAGACCTGCATCCTAAACCCTTTTCCAAATCCCCATCTTCTGGTTCCTACAGCTTGGTCTCCCTCCTTCCTGCTGGCCTAGACCTGTTCATCCTTACAGGGCCAGGGCTGCTCCTGACTCCACCCCTAGTAAAGACTAACTGCTATTGAACCCTCTGACCATGCTTTCTAATAGCCAGTTGTCCCTGTGTCTATATTTCTCACTAATTGTTAGCTTCTTCAGGATGGGGAGTTTGTGTTATTCACCTTTCTTGCCTAGAACCTGTTACGCTGCCTGCCACAGGGCAGGTTACTCACCAGATGTTTGTGGAATAAACACAGCAGAAATTTTAAAACTTGAAGAATGTGAGACAGCCACACCAAATATCAATCCCTATTTAAGCAGGGATGCTTAAAAAATAAAGCTCACCCTGAATCACAAGGCTGAAATTGAGCTTAGAAATGATCTGAGGAGGCCGGGCGCGGTGGCTCACGCCTGTAATCCTAGCACTCTGGGAGGCCGAGGTGGGCGGATTGCTTGAGGTCAAGAGTTTGAAACCAGCCTGAGCGAGAGCGAGACCTCATCTCTACTATAAATAGAAATAAATTAATTGGCCAACTAATATATATAGAAAAAAATTAGCTGGGCATGGTGGCGCATGCCTGTCGTCCCAGCCACTCGGGAGGCTGAGGCAGTAGGATCGCTTGAGCCCAGGAGTTTGAGGTTGCTGTGAGCTAGGCTGATGCCACGGCACTCACTCTAGCCTGGGCGAAAAAGTGAGACTCTGTCTCAAAAAAAAAAGAAATGATCTGAGGTTTAAATACAGAGTCCATTGGTTGTGAGTACCTGGTACAGGTCAGAAACTGTTCCAAGCATTTTATATGTATTAGCTCATTTAATCCTCACAGTAACTCAGTACTATCTGTAATATCCCACCTGAATTACAAATGAGGGAACCGAGGCATAGAGAAGGTGGAGAAACAGTGTAGGGGGCAGAGAAGGGTTAGGGACCCCTGTGAAACAGGTCAAGAAGTGGAAGGACAGATAAAGTGGGACGTTTGCTCTGATCACACAGCTGGTAAGTGGTGTGTCGGGAGGGCATCAGCCGGTCTTGGCTCCGCTGCAAGGTGCTTTCTGCAGCTTCAGGTTCTCAACACTGCTACCACTAGCACACGGCACGTTGTGGAATAGGTGAATTTCTCATCAGTAAGATGGAAATGATTTTTAGCTTAGAGGAGTTTGTCAGGATAAAATGAGATAATATATGAAGTTGTCAGTTTCTTTAACATATATTTTGGTAGTAATGGCTAGTGGAGCACATGAAGTTCAAGGGCGACCAGTTAGATATAGAGGGACGAAGACGTGTAAAAGATGATGAATGTTATAGTGTGATGACAAGGGGACCATACTAATGGAAACGATGCATTTAGAAAGAGGAGCAGGTTCGTAGACAGGCATTCATGAGTTTGGCTTAAGGATGATTCTGTTTTCACTTTTATGTTAAGAAAACAAAATTAACCAAGATTTAGAACCAAACCATTTTGATTATGAACATCTTTTTGGTCCCTGTTTCATTTGATGTAAGTCAGCGATGCCTCACAGAGTCACTTCATTTACCTTTGAAGCTTCCAGGACCTAGACCAGAAATCTATGTATGGTTATGAGAAATGGGAGTTTTGCCCAGGGGTTACAGAGAGTAGTAGTCGTAGTGACAGTATACTAGCAAGTAATATTTAATGAATGTACTTTACAGGCAGTTTTCTTACTAAATCTTCACGATAACATTATGAAGTGAATGCTATTAATATTCTCATGTTTTCAGTGAATAAACTGAGGCACCAAGAAGTTACCTGATTGTCCATAATCCCAAAGTTTAATAAGAGGTAGAACTTGGATTCAAAGCCAGGTATTTCTGATTCAGGAGCTGGGACCCAGTTAATTCATAAACTAGTGTGTCTCTTGAAAAAGTGTTGAGAGTAATCCTTAGTCCGTAAAGTACTTTGAAGATTAAAAGTATCTGTTATACTATTTTATTAAATAATGTAACTGGCTAGGTTTTAGTGATGGCTTAAATAACAGGTCCTGCCAATACTTGAAAATTGTCTTCTAGTTTATTCAACACAGAACCATGTAATTGCTCAATGTGTTCTTGAAAATTCCCAGGAAATAGTTGTTCTTTGGGCATGTCAGACATATTTTGATAAAAGTCTGATTTTTATGGGATCCCCTATTGCTCACTTCTTGGGACCCAGCATCCCCAAGTCTTAAGGACTAAATAGATTAATCAAATAGCTGTGTGAACACAAGTTTTCTGATTCTTAGAATCTTTTTGGTAAATGATATTTCCTCTTTACTCCATATGAACTCCATTTACAGGCAAAAATCTGCCAAAGAGTATTCTTTGCTTAATAAGCAATGAAAATGTGGTATGTGCTTCATTTTTAGGAGCAGTTAGTGGTGATTTTTGTGGTGTCATGATGTTAGGCCACGTAAGAGAGATTACTTTAGAATTAATTGGAATTATGCTTGTTACTGAGAAGTTACAACACTGAGTTTCCTTTAAAAACTGAAGAAACTTTCTTGTTAAGGACAAGAACAATCTTGTTAAGGACAAGAACAACCTTTCAGTCTTTCTCTCAAAAGGAAATATCTTTTTTTTTTTTTTTTGGTTGTTTGTTTAAAAGTAGTATATTAAAAAATGTCAGGGGAAAACCCACGAAAGAACAGAAAAAATAAATAAAAATACCTGTATTTCTGTCATTCAGATATAATGGTTTCATTTTTATATACATATTTTCAGATGTTCTTTCTGCATGTATACCTGTAATACAAGCATTTTTATAAATGAGCTCATAAGGTGCTTAATCTATTGTAATCTTTTTTCAATAAAAACATATTATGTGTGTTCTTCTTTCTATGTGAATAAATATAGGTCTGTATCATCAGTTGTAATTGTCTGATGTTAAGGATTTTTTGTTGTTTTAAATAATACTGCAATTAAACCATGTTAAAAATATACTTATAATCTTTTTTGTTTAAGTGAATTACTTGTTCATATCTTTCTTTGTTTATGAGAGCTTTTTATATATAAAGCATATTAACAATTTTAATCAATTACTTTTTTAACTGCTCTTGAATTAATAATGGTTCAAAAGTATTTTACATCAAAATTACGATGTTCCTCTGTTTCTTTACTACTGCACAATTGAAATCTACCTGCTAATGTATAAACAGTGAGCTACTTAATACAAGAAAGTACTTTCCAGCATTAGTTTGGTTCATTATTTACATTTAATTTCAGGAGAGAAGATGCTAATAAAGTTCTTTTGACCCTTATAGGATGATACAGCAACCAGAAAGCACATCTTACTCCAGTTCACTAATCAGAAGGTATCTGTTGTTACAGGGGGTCTGAACTAACCCTAAAGTTTAGGGTTAAACAGCTGTCCACATAGAATGAAGATAAATTCCAAAGAATGTTTATTTCAGGAATGATTTTCATCCTATAAATAGTCATCGAAGGTACTGATTTTGATAGTATGCTGAGCTCCATTGGGGATGTGTGATAGTAAAGGCAGAGTTTTGACCCTCAAGGAGCTTACAGATGAGCCCTGGACAGACTCTTGTGACATAGCACAGCTGAACACAGGGAGGAAGGAGCCACATCACCAGCACAAACCCAGGGACATGGGTGTGGACAGAGACTAGCCAGGTCACCCTGGAGTATTGCAGACTATTACAGCAATTCCAAAGGAATCTAGATTTTTTTATGTGCCATTCTTTCTTTACCTGCTTTCAGTTCCATGTGGCCCATTTGAAGCATGGTAGAGAATATTTGCATTACTTATTTAAAATGGCTATTTAGGTATCTCTGTTTGAGCTGGGCCAGGAAAGTTGCTTGATAGTTTTTTTTTAACTAAAAGGGCATGCATATTAAGTAACCTAAGGCTCACTTAAGAATAGAACTCAGAACTATTTACAGACCATTTTAAATGAACAAGTGTATAAACGTTTCTGCCAAATTAACGGATAGCTGGTGAGAGTGGAGGTAGACGTTTGACCTTCCTCTGTTTTATGTTGTTGGTACCATGACACTTTTTCGTTAGCACTGCCACCAGAAAGCTTTACTTGTAAGACAGTTGCTTTGTGTAGTCTTTTAACACATTTTAAACGGTGGTAGTCGATTTGACTGCAATTAGAATTAAGCGAACAGAATTTCGTGAAGGTAGGTAGATAGGTTTCCGTTTATTTATGTGTATCACAACGTGGCTAAGAATACACACTTTGCATCTTGAGTGCCTGAGCCCAGAGCCAGGGTTAGCCACTTACCAGCTATATAAAGGAAAATTTCTTGAACCTTTTTGTTGTTGTTTCTTTACTTAACCAGTACTTTGAAAAGTTCAGATAGTTGGAAACATATCGGGAAATGACTATTTTGAAAATATGACTTAGTTACCACACAGAGGAACTGTTTGGCCCAGTCCGTGCAGGGACTCTGTGTTGCTAGGAACAGGTGTCCGCACAGCCTGTGAACGGCAGGCCTGGAGGGCCTTGCTCTCCTGTCTTGGACGTCGTGGATACGTCAACGTGCTTTCCTTGTTTGAGAGTCCCTGGACTTCTGGTGCCAAAGTTAAATAGCACAGGATCACGTTAACTAGATTTTTATGAGATGTTCTTAATGTAGCTAATTGGGAGAAATAGTCAGAAATTAAAATTTTCTAAAAGAAATGTTTCCTCCTGAAGTGGCTGGGTCTCAGGTGAGAACAGAGGCCTTCTGTGCGGTGGTGAGAGGAGTGTGACATTTAACTCACAAATGAGGAAACAGTTAATTCAGGGACATCTGAGATGTTTATTTTTATTTTTGTTTATTATTTTAATAGTTCTTAAGTGAATTCAGTGATTTCTATGTAATGTGGAATGTAAAAATACTTGGCTTCCTGAGAAAAACCTTTTAAAGGCGCTCGCTCTCTCTCTCTCTCTCTCTCTCTCTCTCTATATATATATATATATGTATGTTCCACCCTGTTGTTGCTAATTTCATGGTAGAGAAACAATACTGACGTGAAGTTAGGCAAATCATTGTCTAGCCCTGTGTCCTAGAACAAGTCCCCAACTCCTTTGATGAACTTCAGTTTTCTTACCTGTAAGGTGGTCGTAACAGAGAGGCCCAGGAGACGCATGGTTGCCAGTGTGCTCTCTCTGTTTAAAAGTCCTTGGACCTCTGGTGCCAGACTTTTAACTCTCTCCAAGAAGAAAACACATTTACATTTCTCTTGAGTTGTGTCAGCAATACAGGATGAGTATCCCTAAACCAAAATCAGAAATGCTCTAGGATCCGAAACTTTTTGAGTGCTGACGTGACACTAAAAAAAAAAAAATGTACCATTGGAGCATTTAGGATTTCAATTTTCAGATGGGGTTGCTGAACAGGTAAGTATATAACCCAAGTATTCCGAAATCTGGAAAAAAAAAATTGAAATCCAAAACATTTCTTGTCCCAAGCATTTTCTCGAGTAGGGGTTGAAAGCATCAGAACCCCCTTGGTGCTTTGGCAAAGGAAGTTTTTTTCTGCTCTAGAGGTGAAGCCAGGTCTGATGGCGTGAGACAGGTAGAAGACTGGCCCAGCACTGCGTCTTGCCTGGCGCTGGGAGGGCGTCTTGTGCACTGATAACTTTCTGGGGACGACAGAAGTGCAGACCTGTCGTACCAGGCAAGACCTGGACACCCAGAATGAATGATTCCACTGGCTTGAGTTGCTTACTCGGAAAAGTCTGCCTTCAGAGCACCACCCCATCCCTGCTTTCTGCCTTCCTCTCTTCTCACAGCCTTGCAGAGGCCTGGAATTCCTTGACCCCAGTTGTCATCCAAATGCTTCATTTTCATGAATAAACATTTTGGTGTTTTAAAGTCACAAAGTAGCGCCTGAGCAAGGATTCAGCAACCCAATACTTAGGAAGAACATGTCCAAGAGAGTTTTCCCTTCTGGCATTTTTGTTTTTTTACTTGGGGGAGGAGAGAAATTTATTCACTTATTCATTCAGCAAACATTTTTTTCCCCCAGTGGTTACTTATTTTTTAAAAAATAGTTTCATTTTTTTTTTGAGATATGATTCACTTGCCATACATTTCACCCATTTGAAATGTATAGTCTAATGGTTTTTGGTATATTCACAGAGTGGTATAACTATTATCACAATCAATTTTAGAAGATTTCCATCATCTCGAAAACTAACCCCATACCCTTTAGCTGTCAGCCCCTTATCTCCCAGTCCCTCAGCTCAGCCCAGGCATAAGCAGTCACTCGCCTGTTTGGTCTCAGTAGGTTTCCCTGATTGGGACTTTTCATAAGAACAGAATCACACATATAACTTACAGTCCCTTTGTGATTGGCTTCTTTCACTTGTATTCAGGGTTTATTCCTGTTGTAGTGTGTGTCAAACTTCACTCTTTTTCCATTCTGGCTTTTCACGGCCACTTCCTGCTTCCTGAAGGTTAGATCAGTACAGTGAGGAAAGGAGTTGTTTTAGTCTGTTTTGGGAGGAAGGCAAGTCCGAGTCAATTGGCATCTCAGATATCTTAATAGTGATAATTTTTTTGGTTGTAGATCCTTATCAGTGAAAAAATTGACCATTGTATGAGTATGTATCAATGATATACCTGAACTACATAATTATCTAATAACTTTTCATTTCACATAAAATTAATTCATTCTAAATTATCTTGGTCAGCTTCTCATCAAGTCTTGTCAAGTGTCATTGTAGATTTAACTCTAATGCAAGCTCTCAAAGAGTTGGTATTAGATACAGAATGGTTAGCTTTGCCATTTTCTTGATGTTTCTTGTGCCTGTGTTGCTAACATCATCCTCAGTCCGGCTGGCATTCTCAGCCATCTGACATACAGAGCAAATGGGCCCCAGTGGCAATCTGTACGTTAAATATTTTTGTAAAGCTTAACATTTTTCATGTAAAAATACACATTGAAGTTGTATTTTCTTCCCGTACCCCAGTGGAGAATGCAGTGTATTCTTTGCGTGGTACGTTCTAACCCACTCCTCTAGATTGGTGGCTGGGAAAGTGAAGGAAAACCATGTTCTTATTTGTTCCAATAAGATGCTTCTCACAGTCTGGTGGCTTTGTGTTTCATGTGAAGGTTTTTATGAGACCAGCAGATTGTGCAGGACTCATGACAGTACTCCCCATTTTGGCTGGGTGGGCTGGTTCCTTGCTGCACAGGTGACTGCCCGTGGCCCACGTCTGGGCCTGTGGGCTTAGGCTGTGGCACTGGTGTGGCCCCGCTGCGTTATGTCACCTGTGGTGGTGCGTCACACTGCCCTTGTGGCGTAGGCCGCTCCCCCTTCTCGCGGCCCTGTCCTTCAGCTGCTGCGTGGGAATCCTGCTGCCTGCCTTTCCCCTAGATTAGATATCTGCACTGGGGCACTTGCTGTTGTAAACGGAGATGTGCTGTGTGTGTAAGTGATGAAACCGCTTGGAAGCGGGGTCCATGCTGTCCGAGCCGGTGCTCGGTCTTTCACCAGCACGTTGGAAGTTGGGCCCGTCCAATTGTTGACATATTCCTGTGGATCCCGATGGCAGAACTCTCTGCCAGTCCCCAGGGGGTCTGCCTGACGGGAAGCCGTTCCTTGGGGCTGGAGAAGACAGGAGCACAGTTCAAAATCATCTCTAAATATAAGGACTGTTTCTCTAATACTTGTTTGGGACCAGCTTTGTTTCTCACTGAAGAAATAACCAAGGGAAACAGGCTTAAATTGTTGAAAGAATTTAGGTGGGAAGAATTACTTCAGAGGAAGGGATTAATAAACATTGGAATGGTTTATCAAAGGAAAGCGTGGAATCTGATTACTTAAAGGCTTTAAGAATAAGTGTGTGTGTGTGTGTGTGTGTGAGCGATGGAAATGCCTCACCTGGAGGGACCCCAGGCCTTGGGGTCTGTTGCCTGTCAGCTCCTGTCACCCACCTTGCTGGCCTCCCCTTGGAGGCAGTTCGGTTTTCTTTTCAGTAAGGAGCTCACAGACCCTTCAGGTCCTTTAAGAGATTATAGTCCTTCCTGAAGGGAAAATAAATAGGCCAGTGTATAGATTATGCTGTATAGTGAGTGTGCCCTGTGTCATCACGGTGTTCTCACCTCACTGCTCAGTTGCTGAGGGGCAGTCTTGGCGTGCAGGGGCCCGCAGCTGCCTGTGTCTGTAGCTGGTCTCTGCCGAGCCACTGTCAGGGCTGGTGGCTGAGCAGATGGTGCTGTCTTCTCTCACATGCTGCTCAGGCGATGAAAACCCTAAGGTTCTAAACTCACATCTCTCTGAGGAGAGCCCTGAAGAATGCCGGACTCACCGGGAGGAGTTTGGGAAAAGCCGGACGCTTGTGTGTACACAGGGGCCGTGGCTCCTGCCATTAGCAAGTGGCGACACTTCCTTAGGTCTGAGTGAGAGGCCGGGATGCTGCCCGTGGCTCTTTTGCTTGCTGCTTTGCTGGAGAAGGCCAATGATAGAATCCTGAAAGAAATGACTTTTACCTGACAATCTGAAATCAGGCTGGGGCCTTGGGATATGGAAAATGCGATAAGCTTATCAGGAATACAACCTAGAGAAAAACGTTTAATAACACTGGAACTTATTTCTGGCATTTTCTGAAGATGGCATTTTTTCCCCAAGAAAAAAAGATTTAGACTCTGAACTGCTATTATTCATATTTTCTTGCTGAATCCTGCTTTTGCAATCTGAATTCATGCAGTTTGCGCCCTTTCCTCCAAAACAAAACAAACAAGAACCCCCAGTAGAACAAATGTCAAAACTAAAGCTGTTTAAGGAGTTTTCTAGTTTACAGACAAATTTTTCAAAGAAAATTTACAGTTGAGTACCTTACAGCCAGGCTATTGATTCAGGATCCTTTCAAACAAAGGCAGCTTTTGTTCACCATTTACTTGGTGTTTGAGAACTAAGAGGTTTTGTACAGAATGAAAGGAGGCAGTTATTTCATAGTCATTTCTTCTATGTCAATAAGTTTTAGAACTTTGTAGATTTGGAAAAGTAAATGAGTGATGGTTCATTGACTACTATCTACATAAACAGTATGAAATCTTTGTGAAAATGGGGTCTTTATTCAATGTAAATTCTTGGGTGTTTTGTTTTTTTTTTTTTTTGAGAGACAGAGTCTTGCTCTGTTGCCCAGGCTAGAGTGAGTGCCATCAGCCTAGCTCACAGCAACCTCAAACTCCTGGGCTGAAGCGATCCTCCTGCCTCAGCCTCCCGAGTAGCTGGAACTACAGGCACGCACCACCATGCCTGGCTAATTTTTTCTCTATATATTAGTTGGCCAATTAATTTCTTTCTATTTATAGTAGAGACAGAGTCTCGCTCTTGCATAGGCTGGTTTCGAACTCCTGACCTTGAGCAGTCCTCCCGCCTCAGCCTCCCAGAGTGCTAGGATTACCGGCGTGAGCCACCACACCCGGCCTAAATGTAAATTCTTTTGAAATTCTTCTATTTTCCCACTCTTTCCATCCTAAAGTCTTGTCATTTGATTACATTTGGAGTTTCTGTATTAGAGCTATGTATATTAATCGTGGCAGACATTTTGAAAAGCAGCAATTTAAGTATTGGAATTAAAATATCAGAAGGTTTTCTTACTAGGGAGTGATCACTGGACGTACATAACTCCATGTATAACACTAGAGATATAGTATAATGATTACAGTTGATCTGCTTGTTTCCTATGTTGATTTTTAAATGCAGAAATGGACTGATTAATTACACAATGTGCTTAACAAGTCCAAAATACCTTAATTTATTAAAAAATTAGAAATAATAATTTCACTCTTTCCATTTTAAGAAAGAATGGTGTTGATATATATTATGCTCTTAAGAATTTTTCTGCCTTGTTTGGTGGCTTCAGGGTTTGATTCAAATGTCAAGGTGTGAGCCTGGCAGACCGATTTGTGTCTGTATATCTAGAGCCAGAGTTGAAAGCTTCCTTTGACTTTTCTGTTCTTCCTCTCCTGTTAATAAGGAATCACACATTTGCAATTTCCCAAATAAACCTGTGATTTATTACAAATGCAAATTTGAGCTCCGCTTAGCTGATTGAAGGGGGAAGCAGGTAAGGGGGCAGAGGCAGGGCTTGAACAGCAGCGTGCGACCCAGTGCCTGTTGGAGCCCCTCTCCCAATTGGAATCACTTACCCCATCATTTTCATTTTACCCTTTAGGCTTGAAAAAGTGTGTATTTAGCCATCCGTTCATTTTGTGTGGTCTGAGTTATAAAATGCCCCTGCTGGTCTTTCCATATGAAAAACATGTTTTTCATTTGTGGAAACTTATATAATAATTTTTTTTTCCCTGGGCTTTCTTTTGTGCTGCTTTAAATTAAAAGCAAATGTATCTCCCTCCCCTTCCTTCTTGCTTCCCCACCCCCATCTTTGCATGTTCCAATTACAGAGTTGTGAAAATAAGTCATCTTTCAGCTTTTGTTACTTTAAAACAGCTATCGGTGATGTCAGAGTCAATACTAAAAGCATTAAGAATGCTGGCAGAATGTAATGCAGCTGCAATCCAACATCATGCTGGAAATGGGGCTGAGAGCATAAAGGCTTTCCATATTCCCAGGGCGCACAACTGCTCGCGGCCTTGGCTTTGATCTCTTCAAAGGCTGCTGCCTCCTCCTAGATGGGGAGACTTGGCTGCCACTCGCTCGCATTGAAAAAAGGCAGAGGTCTCTATTCAGGCAGAAATCAATCACTGTGCAGAAACAATTATGTGTAATTCAACCATCATGAAAACAGGACGAGATTACGGGTTTGTTACCTGAGTGACTGTGAGAAGACGGGGAGCAGAGAACACTGGAGTCCCGCTGACACGCTGCATCTCGATGACAATTATAGACACATGAATAATGTGGCGGGCGGGGGGCCACGGTGACAAGTGCCGGTCATGCTGTCCAGCAGAGCAGAAAATGAGGTTACAATCGGGAGATGATGTTTGCATGTGTAACCATATTTCAGCAAGCTGAACAACTCAGGGAACAGAACCTCAGAAACTCTTGTGACTGTTTCCATGTATGTATACTAGTACATGAATTTGGTATTAGCTTAATCAAGGACAGAATATTCCTAATAATTTGAGGATTATACTGAAAGAGAAAGAAAGCGAATTTAACTTTGGGTTATTACATTTGCTGATGGGAAGTATTATACTACTGCTAGCCCTGAACTCTGAAAACAACCGAGTTTCTGTCCTAATATAGAAACTTAGTGGGTCTACGTTTAAACATCTTCTGGTTCAAGAATAACATTTTTGTTTTGAATCTGTTAATTTGTCTCAGAAAAAACAATGTTTTTTTCATCTTGATTTAAAGCCCTTTGGGGAAATTATTTTGTCAGTTGTACCATCTTCCCTTGTTTTCAAATGTTATTTTTCTAAAGCAACCTTCTGAAATGCATTGAAGTTTCCTTTCACTGTGAATAAAAGCAAGTCTTTTTTTTTTCTGCATAGGAAATAACTTTTTACTTTAAGTACAAGTATATTTAATCTCAGAGCCCTGGCACACAGAGCCGTCAAGGCATTTATTTTAACTTGCTGCTGTCACCTAACAAAGGCGTAGGAGTAACCTCACACTTTGGTAGCTAGACCGACTCTGGGGGGAAAAGAGGCAAAATAAGATGAAAACCTAGATGGCTGATTATAAAATGGTATCGAGGCTGCTCAGTTTGATACCCAGGCCTGGGTTTACCTTTCATGCCGCTCCAGCTTAAACATCAGAGGCGTGAGAGCTGCTTTGAGTTACAGATCTTCAAACAATAAGTCAAAACAAAAAATCAATCCCCTCTGGTCCCCGGGCGCAGTTATCGAAAGATAAAAGAGAAAAATAAAGTTATGCTAAAGCAGATAGAGGAAAGGAGCGACCACGCCAAGGAAACACAGAGCACGAGTGCAGAGTTGAAGTGGGCCTCGCGTGAGCCAACATCAATGCGTTTTTATCTTATCAGAAAGTTTTAGGGTTGCCAGTTCTTGCAAACTGGATCCTGGCTGCTCCAGGGCTGCCTGGAGCATCAGCTTCAGTGAGTTTGGCCCTCCCCCCAGCTAAATGTAACCACATAGGAATTAGATTGCATTTCACCCGAGATATAGAACTTGCCACAGACTTGAACGGCAAATTAGAGGTTTTGATAATCCCTCGTATTTTGAGTCTAAGTTGAGGGGGGAGTGTGTGTGTGTTTAATGTTTATTGAAAGCTGAGATTTACATGAAAAGTAAGGCAAATCTCTCTAATGTGTATTCTTCCTTCAAGCCAAATTTCTAAGGAGAACTGGAAAGTCCCCATGAATTCTTTCTGAGGTAAGAAATCTGTGTTTTCCCTTTGTTTCTTGTGGGTAATGGCAGATATTTTTGGAGATGAATTTTAACTCTCTGAAGCATTCTGGTCAGCATTTTACTATATGAGCCAGAATGTATTTTTATGAATCCAAGTTACAGTTTAAAAAAGAAAAAGGGCCTGCATTTTTAGACAGCCTTACAGAATAGTTAACCGATTGGCTCAGTAATAAGCTTCCATCAAGGTCTTTCACAAAATGGCAGCGCAGATTTCGTTCTTATCCTCCCCTTTGGTTCCTGTTGATTTCCTTCACCGATGGAGTCGCACACCTGAGCTCCTGCAGTGGGGGTGGGGGAAGGGGGGCAGGCTCTCCCTGACCCCTGTGCAGTCCGCACCCCATAGCCCTTCGCATGTTGGCTTCCAGGTTTGGGGGGAGAAAGGGATCCTTAGCCTGTCATTGCAAAACTAGATGCCCTGCTATTTAAAGCAACATGTTCTATATATAAACTATAGTTAATCATTTGAGTAAAACCATCGTAACTTTCATTTGCATAGTTCAGATGACTCACTGTTTTGAAAATTAAACTCAAATGGAAAACAACCATGCCCTGCTGGTTGCAACTTTTATTTCCTAGTAGAGAGTTAATGAGCAGAAAAATGGCAGAGCCCTTGCCACACATCTAAGACTTAGGTTTTATTTGAACCATTAATGAATGTACTTTACTATAAATATTGAAGCTTAGCGGTATGTATTGCATGCCCCTCGAGAACAACTGAAATGGAGGTTCTTTCTAGTGTCTCCCAGTTAAGCTGTGGTAGGGAAATCTCAGTCTGTATTTTTAGGTCTTTGTCCTCTGACTGCCCTTCAGGCTGGGTTCAGCCAGCATTTCCACTTTAGTCCCTCTACCGCTACCGGTTCCTATCCTTAATCTCTTCTTGTTGCCCTTCCAGGCTACTTAGAGGATGTTGTTATAAGTGGCTTCGTGTTTACATGCAAGGAAGACAGGCGGAGGAGAAACAGGGGCAGGGTGGTATAGCAGCCACGTGGGGACCATGCCCGGCAGGCAGGCTCCTTCGAATTCCTGACATTCTCAGCCCTTAAATTCTCAACTCCTTTGCTCTCATATAGGCAGTTGGCAGCTCCAGGGGCTTGAGGGGAGGAAGGCGGGCTGGCTTCCATAATCTGCAGCAATACCCTTAACCACCCCAAATAAACATCTATACTCAGTGAAAACATTCTTCCAGATGCAACATCTAATCCCTTCTTCCAGCCAGATTGCTGTTCCTAAGCCCCCTTTATGTAGGAATGTATATGCCAGGTAAACTGTCAGGCAGACTTACCTGTGTGTGTAACTATAAATAAATAAACATATATACATTATATATTTGTACACATAATGCAGTCTTTCAAGCTCATGGGTCAGAGGCCTCTGCTTGAATCCCATCTCTACCACTTGATGGCTGTAGGGTCCCAGGCAAGTTATAAAGCACCCTAGCCCTCACTTTCCTTATCTGTACAATGGGAGTAATAGTGAGGTGATGAAAATGCAAATCATACTTGGTATTTAGGTGCTAATACATGTTACCTATTACTATTTTTGTTGGAAAAGAACTGGTCTGTTCTGTACTCAATTAAAACATTATTTAAATTTTGTTCCTGACTTTTTAAGATGCACTCCCTCATCTATTTATGCATGTTTGATATTTAAATTTCCACATTTGACTTGCTCTCAAAGCTCAGGATGTGGAAGGAAATGCTGAGTCATGTTTCATCCAAACCTGCATTTCTGTTGAAGAAGCAAAAACAGGAGATCTTATTGTGGCAGTCCTAAGGACTGCACAGTCATGAAAGCAAATATGTGGTTCATGATTTGTCAAACTCTTTGGTTTCAGTAATTTGGAATTTAGGAAAGCAAAATCATAACTCACATTTTCCCTAGCCTTTTTAATATTAATATACTAAAGACAATTAGCTATCTCTTTCAAAAGAAAAAAGTTTTAAAATTACATGAATTTTATATTTTGACATATTGTATTTGGTTGATAAGGTCTGTAGAACGATATTAAATTTTTATTACAGAGTCTATGTACATGCAGTTCATTAGGATTTGGAATGATAAGCCATCTTCAAATATTTTGAATCACGAATCAAATAGAAATTAAGGGTTTAAAATTTATAACATTCAGGAATATAGTAGATGAGACAAGCGGGATTCGGGCTAGTAGATCATTACAGCCCCACAAGGTAAAAACCAGACCCTGGACAGCAGAGTAACTGACATCTCCTTCCACATTCAGTCTTTGTTTCTGTTCCCAGCAGCACAGGCAGCCTCTGAGCATCAGGCCAGCAACTCATCATCACTGCTTTACTCTTCTTGCATCTTCCAGAGCGTTTGTATCACGTACAAACTCCAAACTGAAAATCTAAGTTGCAGTGTGAAGAGAGTTTTATGATATTTAAAATATTTTTTGGACCTTCTATTTTAATAGGAAATTGCTAGCTTCAATGATTTGTGTTATTCTGTAAAAAATGTTGAAAATAACTATTTTAAAAAATATTTTTATTCTTTGTAGCTTCAAAATGCTGTGCTGCTTGAAGAATATATTACTTATTTAGGGGAGAAGCACCAAAATATATTTTAATTAACACTAAAGTCACTTTTAAACTATTTAAAATAAAAGAAAAATGCTCACTTTTTGATAAGCCAAAAAAAAAAAAACAACTTAGAGTGAAATAGCTTTATTCTTACCAGAAATGACCACACAGTCTCTCAGAATTTTAAAGAAACACTTAGAACTATTGGTAGCTGTTTAATTTTTAGTGACTACTTATATATCATAACTTCATAAAAATTATTGGAAGTTATTTCCCTTTTTACCCTTGGATATTTGGAGTAGAACATTATTTTCAAACTCTTACAAGCATAGTAGGGTAAATAATCACAAACATTTATGTTTTTTAAAGGGAAAAAACCCAACTTTATTAAAGGGCAAATGACCCTAAACTATTTAATTGGACCATTCCGGCATGCTAAAAATTAAACAGCATGCTTTACAGGATGTGTGGATTATAATTCCAGCTCTACACTTAGGAGACCCCTAAAAGGCAAACTTCCAGCATTTTATCGCACACACTGCTGAGCTTTCCAGATTTGGGTGAGGCATCCAAACCTGGAATTGTTATACAGCATAAGCATCTAATTTTTTTTTTAAAGGCAGTTTTAAGGTGAGAAGTATTGGAACTGACAGTGTGCTATATAGCATATACATGTTTTCATAAAGATTAATTCTTCGATTATAAAATAATAGAATAGCCAGTGGAACTGAAGTTTTGAATGTTTGAGGGAGTATGTGTAGTAGGACAGAGCAGAAATGGTAGTCAGAAAGATAGGAATTTTGTAAAATGCTAAACCAGTACTAATTGGAAATTTTGTAGGTGAGAATTCTTCGTGGAACTTGTCATGTTTGCTTAAGTATCATAGAAAAGCCGAACTGGGCTTCATAGTTTAAAATTTTTAATATAATCTGAATGCTATTTTGCATTTAAGTTCAGAGTTCTTTCTTGTTTTCTTCCTTCATCTACCATGTCTTGGTTTTTCTTTTTTTTTTTTTCTTTTTGGTTACCTGAATTTTAACTCTTGCAGGATTTGTCTTTTCACACCACATATCATCACCTTGCGAGCAGTTGTGCTGCTTGCTGCCAGGGAGAATGAGACCAGCTTTGTTCATCTGGCCTGATGGTCTGCTAATTCTCTCTCTTTTTTTATTTGACTGGTTTTCTTTATGGGTGGGTAAGGAAGAAGTCATACTGCTTGATGTACATGTCCCATTTGGGGAGAGCTGGGGGTGGAGGTTGTTGAAGCCAAAAAGAAAAAGTTCTTGGAGCCAGGCCGTGGGGCGTGGGAGGAGGAGGGCAGCAGGGCCAGCCCCTGAAGGGCTGCAGTGGTAATTACCTACTCTCCTACTCTGTATGGCTGGAGGAGGGCGACAAGTCTCCACTTGCCTGGAAATACCTCCCCTGCTGGCAGGCCATTGACACGTCACTCAGCCGGCTCTCTTCCCCCAGTTCCCACTGTGGGAGGCTCTCCAGACAAAGCAGGTTGTTGTTGTCCAGGGCCCCTGTCCTTTCTGGCTGGGGAGGCAGCATTGAACCTCTCTCTGGGGAGTGGCCCTCTCCCTGCACTCTCCTGCCGGCCACAGCCCCCGCTCGGAGGGGACTGGCATTTCTGGGCGGTCACCACCAGACCAGATGGAGTCGCTCTCTGCATTTGCAACCAGCTGCTGTTTGCCTCCCACCATCCTTTTCACACCCTTCCAGGCTAAACACACAGTCTTCGTGCTTCTAAGCCTCTGGTTTTGGACTGTCTGCTGTTCTGATGCCCTTCCCCTTGCATTCTCTGTTTTGGCTCAGTGGAAGTTTGCGTTCTGAACCATTTACTTAGTGCATCAGACTGGGCCTGACCACTACCGGGTAGGGCTGATCTGCATAGCGTCCCTCATTCTGGACATTAGAGTCCTATTCACGCAGCCGCAGGTTTTGGAGTCTTAATAGCCACCTGGGCTCAAAGTATTATAAATTTTGGACAACCAAAACACCTGTCTTCATCTGACCTATTGGTGTATGGACCCACGAACTTGCACCGTTCTGTTGTGGTCTGTATGAAACCTCCCTTCTCAGTGTCACTTGACCATTTGTAGCCATTTTGGGTCTTTGGGGATCCAGTCACCCAGTGTTTTTCATTCTTTCCATTTTCTTGTCCTGTGGAAAACTGAAGGCAGGCACCTGAAATCCTCTTAAAGTCATTGATTAACATGTGTATAGAATCAGGGCTAAACGCAGACTCACCCAGTGATTAACAGTACTGTTTGGGGGTATTGGAAGTGTTCTGCTTAAACTGTGGAATCAGATAAGAATCCTGGATCTGCCTTTGGCTGGCAGTGTGACTCAGCTGTTAACTTCCCAGGGTCTTAATTTCCCTGCGTGTGAAATGATGTCGCCTCCTACTTGGAAGAGCAGGGTGAGGGCTGGAGATCACGCGTGGGAGTCGTCATGCACAGCGCCTACCTGGCGCGGGGTGGTGGTCAGCGAGTATCAGTAGTTCTCCTCTTGTCTTTTTCTGTTTTGGAATCACATTAAATAAATAAAGTGTGATCCTTCATCCATGCATGCTGCAGCGCTCAAAGTGCCTGTGCCGCCCACCGGCTGCACGAGTCTTCTCTCTCCCAGAAGGGACTGCCGGTTCCTGTGCCTGCTGCTCCTGTCCCGGCATCGTTGCACATTGGAACTCAAATAAAGAAGTAAAACTGAGTTGTTTGAGGAGTGGAGCTTTTGCCTGGCCAGGGGTTAATTTATCAGTTGGTAATTAGGAGGATGGCAGCAGGGAGAGGCAGTGGTAAAGAGGGAGGGAGTGTGATCCCTGTTTTCAGGCAGTTGAAGGACCACGGGTGTGGAAGAAGTGCACAGACGTGAGTCTTCACTGAGAACAAAATAATACAGGCCCACAGGCCCACCGTTCTTTATTTGTAAATTCGGAATTAAAAGATATCTGAAAGTTGATTTTTTTTTTTTTGCTAGATCTGGCAGTCCTAATTAACGTGAAGTTATTTGTATTCTTTATTCCACTGACTGTGAACATTCATATGCTTAACTGTAAAAGTATAAACGTGTTTGAGGATAGAGTGCTGCCCTGGCCCCCACTGGGGGCAAAATGGCATATACAACAGTGGTCCCCCACCTGTTTGGCACCAGGGACCATTTTCAGGAAAGATAATTTTTTGTCGGATGGGGGTGGGGTGGAGGGGTGGTGGGATGGTGTCGGGATGATCCAAGCGCATTATATTTATCGTGCACTTTATTATTATTATATTGTAATATATAATGAAATAATTGTACAACTCACCGTAGGTTGGGGACCCCTGATAAATAGTATGTGTGCCATCACTTCTCTAAAACTTGAAAGGTGAAGTTGTGAGAAATGGCCCCATGTTTCAGGTAGGAGATTGTGAGCCTGTACCAGCGGGTAGATGGAGGTCTAGACAAATGCCAGTGTAGCGTAAGGAAGACTTCCTCACGTGTTTAACACTAGGGTGAGATCATTTTCCCATGTGGAGACATCTCAGACACAGATTATCACTCACAGTGGGGGTGAGGAGGGTGCTGTGAAACCGCCTCTCAAGGGTGCTGTCAAAGGGAGTTCATTCAGAACTGGACCTCTGAATTCCCTCACAACCCTGCGTTTGTTAACCGGGAACCCAGGTTTGCATGCACCTGTAGTCCCAGATACTTGGGTGGCTGAGGCAGGAGGATAGCTTGAGCCCAGGAGTTGGAGTCCAGCCCCTGCAACACGGTGAGAACCGGTCTCTTAAAAAAGAAGAAAAATGTTTGGTTAGCCCTAGGTGATGAGCTCCAGCAGTGCTTCTCTGGGAGAACAGGCCCTGGCCCTGGCCCTGGCCCCTGCTGAGAATTAGGGCAGAAACTAAACGGAGAGGAGGAGCCTGCGCTTGCTTTACATTTATTACTTGCTTGCGTCCCGTGATTAAGCAGTCACTGTAGGATTTAAATAAAAGCTGTGTGGCAAACTTCCTTTTAATGAGGTCGATGGAGCCCAGTGGGTCTCGGAGTGTGGTCCCCAGATCGGCGTCCCCATGCCCTGGGAGCGTCTTAGAAACACAGGTCTCCACCCCCACCCTGTGCCGGTGGCGAGAACGCCGCAGGGCGGTCTGGAGACCTGTGCTCGCTCACCCCTCCAGCCGATCCTGGCCTTGCTGACTCAGGAAGCCTTAGTGGCCACTTTTTGTGACAGAAACAGCTGGAGGGGCCGCAGTCCTGAACGTCAGCCTCCGTGTAAGGCTGGGAGACCGCCGAGGCTGCCCTGTGCCAAGGTACTGCCCTGAAGTAGCTGTGAATGAGAACCGAAACGTGGAAGGGAGAGTAAAGGAGGAATGAAAGGATCTAACTGGGACCATAAGAAGAAGCTTTTTGAGAAGCACGTGCTTTAAGCCGGGTAGGATTTTAAGGGGTGCAGCGTGGGGCAGCATTCCCGGCTGAGGGGGAGGAGCGCTGACCTCCCCACGGGGAGCCGCCATCTCTGGAAGGCCAGTGGGGCTGCTGTGGGGAGCACCGAGACCATGCTGTCAGCCAACTGCTTGGTCACATTTCTCGCATCACGTAGTTATGAAACCAACTGTTTTTGGACCCAAGTGCCTTAGCTTGTCTATCCTTGTTAAGGGGAGGCACATCAGTCTAGTTCCATGATCTGTTTTGGATTCCTGAGTCTGTCAGCTCCACTACCTAATTGGATCGTCATCCAAATATCAGTAAAAACCTTGAGCTAGCACCGGAAATCTCCCTGGGGTCAGCGTAAACCCTGCGCTGTTTCAGTGCGCTGGCTTCTCCAGAGAGAGATGCCCTGATTTCGAGTGCAAGCTGCGTTCAGTGGCGTCCGCGAACCGCTGTCCCCTCTCCGCTCCCTGCGGCGCAGCTCTGCGTTCCTCACTGGGAACTTCTTACATATTAAGCTCTTTATTATAAGATGTACTCTGTGCTATGTGATAGGCTGCTTGAAGGCAGGATTTTGTCTAGGACTTGTAGCCTGTCAAGAATTTGAACATTTTGCTTGTGTTCCCAAAGAGCCCACGCCTCGTAGCAGCGACTGCTGTGACTCTGGCATGTGCCACCTCGTGTCAGAGTGCGACCCCAGAACGAGGGCTGACCGGTGGGTCTTCAGCAAACCCCCTTAGACCGCACGGGCCTCTCATGGAGGGCGGCCTGGATGCTCGGCCTGAGAGTGCGGCGTTGCCAGGCGTCTTTCCCTCAGCCAGAACTGTCTAGCGATGGGTGGCAGTGCGTTTTGTGGTGGTCGCTTGCACAGTTGTGTGGGCGCTAGGAGTGTCTAGACACTCCTGAGTGGTTTAAGTTAAAAGAAAGTATTTCTATAAAACACCTTGCCTTCACCACCATCGCCACTGCTATCACCATGTAAGAGTTTAATATCGTTTAAGGCAAAAAAATAGGTATACTTCATCAGTTTTCTTTCTTTGCTGGTTAGGGAAGCAACATGGAAGGGCAAGGAAGGGAATATGTTATTTTCCTTAGTAGGAAATTAACTGGAAAGTCTTTTGATGAGGTGTAAACAGTTAACATGATCTTAGGCTGATAACACAGCATCACAGGACTGGCAGGTAACATAAGAGAATATTCTTTTGCCTTTAAGGACCTCATTGGAACTATTTAGGCAGATAGTTATCTGTCAAGCTCATAATGGTATCATTTAAGAAGAATCCTATAAGGAATCTTAATAATTGGTTCTGGTCACCTTTCCTCTTTTTTTTAACCTAAATTCCAATTGCCACTTAAAAAGTCCTTGCATGAAGGGTATGATTTGAAGGGCTATTTTAGCTTATCCTGAAACTCAAAGGGAAGTGTATGAAGTAGTATTTTTCTGTAAGTGATCATTGGAACTAAGGATGTTGGGGAAGAAAGGAAATGAAAAACAGATCACGAGTGAATACCTTGGTTACTATTCACTGTGCAAATAGCATTGTTACTCATAACACAGCCTAAGAGGACCGTGTTTCTTTCCTAAATAGATACGGTTTGTTATTGGTACTTCAGACATGCTAAGAAAATTGTTCAAAGAGTACGCAATGTGATTCCTAAGTATAATAACAATGTAACTGTAACCTAGTAAGTACACAATATTTATATCACATTTTCTGTGCCTAGGATTTGCAACCAAGTATAACAAACATAAAATAAACTAAGCATGTTTCCCCCTTTATGAAACAATTAGAATGCTGAGGTATGACCTTTTTGTTAGTAGTGAATATTTTATTGTTGGAAAGACTTACAGAAAATGCGTAGAACCACCATAGTTTTGTTGTTTGTTTGTTTATTAAATGGAACTTCTTGGCATGGTTTTTATTTTCAACCTGGAGTTTTCTCGGAATCCATAAAAGTGTTATTTTACTTGAATTGTTCTTTCTCTCTCTCCTTTTGCCTCTCCATTATTCATGAAGGACCATGCTTTTTTTAGAACACAGCATCCAAAATTTATGCAATCCATACACAGTTTGAGCTTCTAACTACTCCTTACAGGAAAGATTGTGACTCTGAGGCTTAGCGAAACTATGATTCAGTGATATTTCTTCCTCCTAAAATTATAATTTGCCTTGGAATTCCAGTGTTCGTGGGATGCTGGGGGTGAAGAGAGCGTTCTAATTGGCCACTGGTTCTTGGGTATGGAAAGGGTTTGTGTTTTTCTACTTTCTCTAGTGATTGTGTTGACTAATCTGCATTTTATAGTAGAAACAATCTGGAACTGACTAGAGTTCCATATAATCAGAAGGATTTTGAAGTGGCTACAGTCCTGTGTAGGTATTTAAGGAAACTCATTTCCCTGTATTCCCTTAGAAGCAGCATATTTGGTAATGGGAGGAGTTGGAGAAAGAACAGAAAGAGAAGAAATGTCCCCACTCAGCTTTGAGTGGCAGGGGAGGAGGCAGTGAGGAAGGTGGGATCTACTGCACTCTTTCTAGGATTTTTCCTGAGCTTATTTTCCAAAGCCAAGGTGTCAGCCTGTTATTTAGAAAATGCTCTTTATTTTATCTGTGATAATATTTATTTGCTTGCTATAAGCCACTTATGATAGGCATTTCATAGGTTTCTTTTCCTCTTTTTTATCTTTCAATCTGTGTTAAAGCAACAACAAAGGAAGTAAAATGAGCCATACCACCGTTATAAATAACTCTATTCATTATTTACAGTTTTTTCTAGTCCTTGCCCATATATATGTGTACTCTCTTTGCATTTTTATGATCCTGTCTAGTTAGGATTATAACAATCAATAGTATAATACTGATTGTCCTTTCAGTAAATATGGCTGTTGTATCTTTATGTATTTATTTTCTAGTTTAAATGAACATATTTGACATTTTAGAAAAGGACTCCTGTGGAGTCAGGCTTAAAATAAGTAATCTTTTTCCAAAGGTCACAAGAAAGTTTAACTTACAACTTTCAGTCATCAGTTTATCCTAAAAAGAAAAAAAAAGCCCTATCCTTTATTTATTTATTTATTTATTTGCCTTGAAAATTTTAAAATCCCATCTTGTTTTTCTGCCAGTGACATTGATTTTTTTGCCAAGCTTTTTTTTTTATGGAGCTATTTTTTTTAATGACAACTAAATAATTTTGTTAATATTATAATCATTGACATGTAGGAGTTCTTATTTTAATTTTCTTCATCTTTTTGTTATTTTTCTTGAACTCACAACTTGTCTTTGTGGGGCAGGACTGAAGATTCTTGTGACGGTCCTGACTGTTGGTGTCTGCCTCCATTAGTAACATTTTTTTGGTGGGAACTCCACTCGCTCCCAATAGGCGACTCCCAACAGGTGAATGCTGCTGCTTACATGACAGGGTTTGCATGCATGTTTATTTTTGAGAGTCTGTTACTTTCTCTTGAGAATGGTCTATAATTAATTTGCTAATTTTTTCAATAATCACATATCGTACATAATTAAACACACATATTTAACTTATGAGCAACCCTCCAGGGGTGGAGAGTTAAGGTAATAGGGCCTGTGGTGCTGTAATGGCCAGTATTGACCTTGCAGAGAAGATGTGGGGCCATGTGAAAACCTCCAGAAACAGGGACAGAAGGACAAATATACCCAATCTCTGGCCTGGTTCCCTTTGCCTGATCCCAGACATTTCCCAACTTAAATTCCTGTTCCCCATCACCCAGACTTTCCTATCTTGTACAAGTTACATACCTGACTGTTGCATCCATAAATTCTCTGTCCCTGCCATTTTTCTCCTATTTATCTTCTTAAGATATTTGGTTTTTTTTACAGTGGCAAGAGGGTTATAATACATTTTCTGCTTAACTGAGTGAAAAATGGCTATAATAGATGCTTTGCTTAAGTAGGTGAGATGTGCTCCAAAATCCGTTCGGGAGGCCACCCGTTACTCCCGTGGTGGTTTGACAGGTAGATTTTAAGTACGAGGAGAAAAAGAGAACGTAAAATTTATGACAACACAATAGTAACTGTAGACACTTTATCATTAGCGAGCCCCTGGGTTTGCTGCTGCTGCACCTCTCCCTCCAGCTCTCTTTAGCCTGGCCGAGGAGGTTCACGTGAGATCCAGCCTCAGTGATTCATATGGTAGTCTCCAAGTGGCAAGCAGTTCCTTAGGTACACAACTTTATAAATGACATAAGTAATCTGTAGATATTTTTCATTTCTTTAGGAGACCCCTAAATTTAGAGGGCTTTTACATAACATTGAGGAGCCTTCACAAAAGATGACCCAAAGAATCGGCTTGTTACACGAGAAGCCCCTGGTTCGGCACGAGCCTTGCCTGGTCTCGGAATGTTGTTCTCAGCCCCTCCGCCTTCCCTGGCCTTGTTCTTTGTGCCACACCACCCCTCCCACCCCACGGGAAACGCCTGCTCAGCCTCCCACCCAGCTCTCCCAAGAAGCCTCCTCCAGCCCCTAGTTGGCCTTAATTGTTCCCACAAGATTTTATTATTTGTGCCCCTGTACAGCATTTTCCACATTGTATTGAAAATTGTTGGTTTGTATCTCACCCCCTCACTAGACTATGCGCAGATTATTAAGGACAGGCACCGTCTCTGCGTGACCAGCCCCTAAAATAGAGCTACACAGACACCAATCACTGGATAATGGAGTAAATGAATGGCATTTTCCACCTAACTTTTATAAGAAAGGATTAAAGAATCAGGAGATAAGTATGTTGAGACACTATTAAATTACAGTTTACCCTAAATCCTGATTTTTTTTTCAATTGTGGTTTACACAACTTCTGATTCTTTGGATCATTTTTTTCCCTTCGTTGTTCCTATCACACCTTAATGCACACAATAAAAGACACAGTAAGATCAAATTCTAACTAATCAGCTTAAGTCCTGGTTGGGGACTTAGATGAAAAATCTTGATTGGAGAGGTTGACATAAATGAGTAAAATAACTTCTGAACGCTTACTGAAAATATCCATGATATCTTTGTTTTTCATTATTGTCAAAAATCTTGAACTGGCTTCTTATATACGTGTATATATAAAACCTTTTGCAATTCAAGAAACTTACAATGGGAGCTTTAAAGTGCATAGTGGAAAATGGGAGAATTTTAGGACATAATTAACACCACTAGGCTTAGGAATAGGACCATTTCTTGAAACAACAAACAGAAATATTCTCCATTCCAGTAAAATTGTCTCATGTACATCTAAGAACATTCTAATTAGTAGGTTATGGTTAGTTTTGTGGGTTTTGGTGGTGAAAAATCTGATCAGTGTTAACACTGTTATGATTAGTAACTTTTGAACTTAGAGTTTTAAGTAAAACAACATAATACATAGTACATGTAGGATTACCTCATGCATGAATCACCATGGATTTAATCAGCTTTTATGGATTGCATGAAAGTGAAGTCTCAGGGAAGCTGTGGAGTCTCTCTTGTCCAGCGGTCAGACAACACCGTCACACTGTTGCACTTAAACTTTCTGTTGGGGTCAGTTAATTCCCAAATTTGACTACTAAACTATTTTCCAAACACATACGCTTAAAGAAAAAAAAGATTCTAAAGTGGTGTTATGCAGCAAACAAATGATTTTTCTGGAAGACCTCAGAGTTGTAAAAATTCGACTAATGTCATATAAACTATCAATAAGATGTACGTATCTGCTGAACTTTCACAAATTTTCACTACTTTATTCGGCAAATTCTCAAACACTAAACATTTTACCTGTAATGGTGGGAAATTGAATCCTGATACCATGTGGAAGGGTATATTTAAAAGAGTTGGAGTTCTACCACTATAAATGATATTGATATGTTGATGTCTGAATTATGTTGAATTGGTAAGTATAGTGAATATACTAGTAAGTTCAGTGCATTAGTCCAAAGAAAGGTAATTGCTAAGTCTATCATGGGAAAACATGTCGGTGTGTTAGAATTCTAAGGCAGGAGGAGCTAATTGTGTATGTTTAGCATTTCAGTACAGAATTTGTTTCAGATATAACAAGTCAAGAATAATGTCTCCCACAGGTTGGTACCAGTTTTGATCCATTAAAGTATATGGAACAGGCCGGGCATGGTGGCTCACGCCTGTAATCCTAGCACTCTAGGAGGCCAAGGCAGGAAGATTGCTTGAACTCAGGAGTTCAAGACCAGCCTGAGCAAGAGCAAGACCCCATCTTTACAAAAATAGAAAAAAATTAGCCAGGCATGGTGGCGCTCGCCTGTAGTCCCAGCTCCTTGGGAGGTTGAGGCAGGATGATCACTTGAGCCTAGGAGTTTGCAGTTGCTGTGAGCTATGGATGATGCTACTGTATCTAGCCAGGGTGACAGAGTGAGACCCTGTCTCCAAAAAAAAAATTATAATAATAAAATAAATAAAGTGTATGGAACAAACGTGGTGATACCTAGAAGAGAGTGTTAGAAAACCTAAGTTTTAGTACCAGGTCAAAAAAAGTTGGACTGTGGGCAAATTACTTGCAGATAAAAGAATGTGGAAATCCACAAAAGCTCTGAAATTGTAAAGTGTTTTCATAATTTCTTCAGTAGTCAAAGCTGACCAAAATTGATCTGAGACTTTTTATCTAGCCTTATATTTCCCACCGAGTGTGTTTTGCTAAATCATGTATCTGTTGAAGGGGTTCACACTCCACAGACTTTGTTGAGGCTGTTATAGAATATATAGTGTGGCCGGGCGCGGTGGCTCATGCCTGTAATCCTAGCACTCTGGGAGGCCGAGGTGGGCGGATTGCTCGAGGTCAGGAGTTCGAAACTAGCCTGAGCAAGAGCGAGACCCCATCTCTACTATAAATAGAAAGAAATTAATTGCCCAACTAAAAATATATATAGAAAAAATTAGCCGGGCATGGTGGTGCATCCCTGTAGTCCCAGCTACTTGGGAGGCTGAGGCAGGAGGATCGCTTGAGCCCAGGAGATTGAGGTTGCTGTGAGCTAGGCTGATGGCACGGCACTCACTCTAGCCTGGGCAACAAAATCGAGACTCTGTCTCAAAAAAAAAAAAGAATATATAGTGTGTATCCTATATTACTTTTCACATATATTAATATTTTGAAAGCTGAAAAGCATCTGGCCCTATCTCTTTCACATAATACATATGGCCCAGAACATGAGTTATTACGTGTAAATTAGAATAACAATGCCGTACAATTTTGCTAGGAGAAAACTTTCTGGTATCAGACAGGTCCGGGGTTGAATCTTGCCTTTGCCTCTTACTGTGTGACCGTGAGCAAGTTATTTAACCTCTGAAACAGGATTGTTTGTTTTGCAAGTTTTTAAAACACAGTGTGTGATGGATAATAAGTCATGATACTCAATACATGGTAGCTTTGATTATTAATTTTAGATTTTAAATTGACATTAACCATCTTAAAAATTGGTGGTCTGGCATCATGGTAGATGTGATATCCTAACCAACAGTTCTGCTGAGGTGAACTAAAAATCCGGAAATATGTTTTATACACACACACACACACACACACACACACACTCTCACACACGTACATATATGTGCACAAAAATGTGTACATGTATAACATGTACTCACAAATGTGCATACACATACCCAATTATTTTTCCAAAGTACACATTTTGAGTGCATCTGTGACTGACTAGAGAATAAGGGATATTCAGAGGCCAGTAAACAAGCGAAAGTGGGAACTTCATGGTACCAGTGGCCCACGACGCTAGCTTTTTTTTTTTTTTTTCTGAGGCAGAGTCTCACTCTGTTGCCTGGGCTAGAGTGCTGTGGCATCAGCCTTAGCTCACAGCAACCTCAAACTCCTGGGCTCAAGTCATCCTCCTGCCTCAGCCTTCTGAGTAGCTGGGACTACAGGCATGTGCCACCATGCACGGCTAATTTTTCCGATGTATTTTTAGTTGGCTAATTAATTTCTTTCTATTTTTAGTAGAGACGGGTCTCGCTCTTTCTCAGACTGGTTTTGAACTCCTGACCTTGAGCGATCCGCCAGCCTCGGCCTCCCAGAGTGCTAGGATTACAGGCGTGAGCCACCGCGCCGGGCCAGAAGCTCACTCTCATTGAATGTGGTAAACCAAGCTCCAGTTTATATCTCTAGGGTAGGGGTGGGGCAAAAAGTAGAATCCAAAAAACAAACAAATAAACAAAAACCCAACTCCAGCAGAAAGCTGGGACCCCAAAGGCTGTATCCTTAGTGTGAAGGCGAACTAGAAATAAACTCTCCCTCCCAGGGAGCTGCAACGGAAGTGTTCTGTCTCAAACATTGTCTCTGACTGGAAGAGGAAGAACGCTCTCCTGGGCATGGCAGCTGCAGCTGGCTGTCACACAGGCCTGTAATCTGGGTGCATGTCCTCGAGGTGGACCGAAAGCCTCAAGCAGAGAACCTCTCACAGCGCGGCAGAGCAAAGACAGACCCATTCTGGAGGAGCCTACTTTTCAATATGGGTCTCAAACGGGCATTCATTAAAAAAAAAAAAAAAAAAAAAGAGAAACAGAGAAGAAAAAAAATCACAACACGAAGGAAACATGGCCCCATGAGCCATACATAGTCAGCATGTTTTCCTAACTTAATTTAGTGGCCAAAGCTGACCAAAATTGATTTGAGACGTTTTATAGCCTTTGTCTTTCCCACTTAACTGTATTTTGCTAAAAAAAAATCTGTCTGTGTACGGGGTGCACACCCTGCAGATTTTGCAGGGGGTGTTATAATATGTAGTATGTGTCCTGTATGAGTGTGTCACTTGAGTCAGATAACAGTCTTTACATCAGTGTTGTCATACGGTAGTACACTAGTACATAGCTTCAAGATCTATAGAGGAAAAATTGATAGAACCAGAAGGAAATAAAGACAAATCTACCTTCCAGTAAGGGATTTCAACTCATCTGTATCAGTAGTTGATAAATCATCAGGATCTTCCTCCCACCAAAAAAACGAATTTCGCTATAGAAGACTTAGGCAACAGTTAACAAGTTTGATCAAATGGATTATATGAATTGCTATATCCAGCAACTCTAGGATATAAAATATTGGGCCAGAAATGAAGTGTTAACAAACATCAAAGGATTAGTTGTCACACAGACCATAAGAACTGGTCAGAAAACCATTAATTTAGAAGCAACTAGAAAAACCCCCCTTTATCAATAAGGAAAACTCTTCTGAAGGCCTCCAGGGTCAAAGAAAATATACAGGACTAAATGGTAATACAAAGTTTACATAGCTGAACCAGTGATGTACAGCCAAAGGGTACTCAGAGGCAAAGTGATAGCCTTATGCTTATAAAGCATAAACAAGAAAGACTAAAAGGTGCAGTAAAAGTGACGGATTGAGGAAACTGATTGTGGCACAGTGCAGGCAGGAGGTTACTGTCCTTTGCTGCAAACAGTCATTAGCCCCTGTATTTTGGGGGAGCCCTCATAACTTTATTAGATGTCAATTTTTAAGATCTTGGACAGAAAATATTATCCAGGTGTTTGGGAATCGCTGGTCTAGAGGGTAAGGAAAGGAAGTGATGGCCCTGTAATGCCCAAAACACTAGGGCATGATTGGCTTGTGGCTTTGGTATCTCTAGTCTTCCTCAGGAGTTAAAAAAAAATCCAGCTCTTTGAGTTGAGTGGCTCAGTGTCAGCATGTTTGGTTTAGCAGCAAGATTCCCAAAAGTGTGGTCTCTGAACCTCTGGGGTCCCTGAGACATTTTCAGGGGGTCCATGAGAACAAAACTCTATCCATGATAAATTTTTTGCCATTCTTTACTGCGTTGACATTTGCACTGGTGGCATGAAAGCAGCAGTGGAAAACTGCTGGTGACGTGGCACAAGTCACGGCGTTGGCACGGACCTTGCTAGAAGTGTTCTTTACCACTCTTGGTTAAAAAAATGCTAGTGTCACACAGTAAAGCAGTAAAAGCTATTAATTTTATTAAGCCCACACCCTTGAATACATGTCTTTTAATGTTCCAGTGATGAAATGGGAAGTACACATAATACAGTTTGCAATGTGGTAAAGTGCTGTGGTTGTCTTGAGGAAAACACCAGTATGATTGAGTTTTTACTTTGCAAAATGATTAACAGATCATCTGTGGCTCTTCAGACTTGATTATTTGGTAGACCTTATTGTCAGAACTAAATGAAATGAGACTATGGCTTTAAAAAATTATTATCAAGGATAAAATTCCAGGTTTCAAGCACAAATTAAAATTTTAGAAATCTTGTATTCCTCAACACAAACTTGACAGTTCTCCTATCTTTAAAGGCTCTTCTGATAAGATCAGTGGTGATATTGACAAATGAGATTGTGATATTATATAATGAAATGTGTCAACGTTTGGAAGATCTACATAACTCTGTAAACCAACATTCTTCAGATGATCAGTGTTTGTTGCAAAATCATACATGGTTGAGAGACCCATTCAAGGTGCAGGACAGACTGATGGATTTTAATGTAACAGAGCAGTAAAAGTTCACTGATGCGGTTTTGGATTCCATATTGTAGCCAATCTTTAAAAAATTAGCTTTTTGTCCAGTGTAGTGTGAACGAGTAATGTTCATAATTATCTTAAGAAGCTATTAAAACAATTCACTTGTTTCCAATGACATATCTATGTGAGGTCACATTTTCTATATAAACTTTGCAACTGATTTTTATGCAGAAGCAGATATGAGAATCTAGTTGTCTTTTATTAAGCCAGATATTAAAGAGATTTTCAAAAATATAAAATGGTGCCACTTTCCCTAAAAAATATTTATGTTCACATGTAGCAAATTTAAACAAATTACTGTTTTAAAACAAATCAATAAATATTTCAAAAGTGTCTCGGTTTTAATTTCTAATATGGTAAATATTGGTAGATATAATCCACATAAACAAGTTTTTTGGGGTCCTCAGTAATTTTTAAGACGTATAAAGGGATCCTAAAACCAAAAAATTTGAGAACCACTAGTTTAGTGAGTCAAACTTTTAGGCTCTTTTATATAGGAAAGACTTGAGGCTACCAAATGCACAGATATATGTTTCTTTTTGTAGTGAAGGCTAATTAGTGATGAACCACATCATTCAACATACTCCAAAACAGGCCACGTTCTGGAATTGTCAAAGACCTGTTGACCATAGGCACCTTAAAAGCCCTGACCCCAGCATTATGCAGTTCCCACATAACAGGAACACTTGTACCCTCTAATATTTTGAAATAAAAAAGTTTTTAAAAAGCCCTAATTACCTTTTATTGAGTTTTTTTCTTTAAAGTGTAGTGATTCTCACTGTCATTTTGTACATGACTGTAATATTCTTAAATGACACTTTGAGCATAGTAAATCTGAACCTTATTATATATTTAAAGTTGATTGAGAAATTTCCTTTGTGAAAACTTACAAGAATTAGTCATGTCCTTAGCTTTTACTCAATTAACAAAACTTCAGTATGCACACTCAAAGGATATCAGGAATAGAAATAATCTATTCTAGAATCAGAGAAAGGTCGACTAAAGAAGGGGGGAAAAAAAGAAATTATTCTGCAAATGAAAGGAAAAAAGAAACTTTCCCCATTTTAACAGAAAACAAATGATTTAGAACCCAAAGAACTTGCCTTTTTTCTCAATGTGATTTTCCACACCCTGGTGTTGAGCTTTTGTCTTTATGTGGGAGTTGGCCTTTGCTTCTATGGACAAGGCTGTGATCATAACCTCGTCTCTGGGCCTCTAGACCTCAAAATTCCACAAAACACAGTTATGAGGGATGAGAGCGAAAAAGAAAGAAAAATCATCTTGACATGTATCCATATACTAGTCCAGCAAGTAAAAAAAGATAAATCATTAATACTACTAAACTCACTTTTAAGAAGAATTTACATCTATAACTTGTATAGTTGACCTGCTGTAAAGGCAAAGTAATTTTTTTAAAAATCCTTTTAAAAATTTTATTTTTATGGGTTTTTTTTGGTGTGAGTAACTTGAATATATTTGATCACCAACCGCATGCTGTGAAGCATCCTCCCTCACAAGGACACACAGCTGTCACATGTCCTCCAAAAGTCCATGCTTGGAAAAAAGTCACAAAGTTTTTCTTCCACCAGAAAGAAGCTTAAGAATAGATTAGACCATAACAATTAATGTGTGTAAAACAAAACCCAGAAAACAGGTCAGGTGGATGTTGTGTGTTACACTGTCTCATTAAAGAAAATGAGTCAAGATTGATCTAATTAACGCACACAGATTCAGCACATTTCCCCGCTGAAGTAGGCTGCAGTGCCTTCTCCTGCCACAGCTGTTTGTTTAAATTGTTCACATGAGTCATACTGAGAAAGAGCCTTTAAAAAAAATGAGTAAACAAACTATTTGAAATCTTTGCCTTCTACCCGATAATCATCTAAGAGAAGCATTGTAATTATGTGCCTGGGAGAGTCCCTGGCCTGAGGCCTTTCTAAACCTGAAGTGGCCTCATGTAGAAATATAGAAGAAACATCTTTTCACTTGTCATTCATTGGATGGATAATGTTTAAGAAGCCTTTTGCCTTCGTGCTATAAGTTAACTGTAGCGTTGTAGTTGACACTTCACATTCACCCTAAGCTTTGCCCTCAAGCCCTTATTAAAATCATTTTCCTATGAAACGTGGAGATCGACTATCAGCAGATGCATCTGTGGATGGGCCTCATGTCACTGTTCAGCCAGTGCAGAGAGGTAGATGCCTGTAAAAGGACACCTGGAGACAAAAGTGTGAATTCTTTGCCACCTTCTAACTTTGCAATAGGTACTAATAAGCTCATCTTTTAGAAAACAATGTAGTGGAAATAAAAATAATTTATTCACTCTTATGCTTGTAAGGAGAATGGACTTTGGTGAAAGATCTGAATTTGACTTCTGCATCTACCACTCACTAGCTGTGGGATCTGAGGCTTCTAATTCCTCCCCGTCCCTAAAATGGGGATAATGATAGCAATCTCACAGGGTTTGCATCACATTAAACATTTATGTAGTGTAGTCCTTGGCTCATAGTGCCCCAGATGGTAGTCATAGTAATTGTGGCTGCTATGATTGCTAATATTGAGTTGTGTTTCACAAGTGCGAATTAAGTTGTGTTATCACCCTGCACCTTGGTTTCCTTACCTGTGCAGTGGGGAGTCCATGGGGGATCTGATCTCTAAGATTCTTCCAGCCGACGTCTCCACTCAGCCTGTGCCAACCTCCAGGAGGCTGGCAAGCTGCCCAGTGGGGGTCCTTCACGCCCACCCTGTCCCCTCTCTGCTCTCCCTCCCTTCTCTGCAGGGCCTCCCTGGCCAGTGACTGCTCAGCAGGAAGTCTCTGGATCAAAGCAGGGAAAGGGCAGACATCTCTGGAGCAGTGGTACTCGCTGGCTGCAGGAACCCTCCTTCCTGAGTCTCCTACTGCAGCAGCTCTGGCTGAGAGGAGAGGCTTTTCTAGGAGCCGTGTGGAGCACGGGGGCTTAGCAGAGCTGGGAGAAGTTACCGAGAACACCCGTTTTGGGGGTCATTGTCGAAAGCAAGCTTTTGTGATGCTTTCGTTTTCTTTTAGGGTGTGCAAAAGGTGGAGGCTAGATCTTATCATAAGGATGCTAACAAGTGGTAAATTACAGGATAGTCAAAACAGGGTAGCCATTAAAAGTGCTGTCATAAAACATTTAATCAAGGGAAACATTCACAATATAGTGAGTAAAAAACTAAATGATAAAACAGTGTCACAAGTTTCAAAAAATAAATATATATTTGTGAAGCTACCATGGAGGAAAAAAAGATCAGAAAGAAATTTATCTCTCTTGCTTTTTCTGGGTGGCAGTATCAGGTCATTTTTGTTTTGTTTTTGCTTGGATTTTCTGAATGTTTTACATGAGTTAATTCTAATAAGGAGAAACAAAAGAAGAAAGAAAACCAAAGAAAGAAACCAAATTGCCTTTCAGATGAGGAGATTAGCGTCTTCAGAGAAAAGAGGATGTGTGCGTGCGAGCTGTGTGCAGTGGTGTCCCCGAGCAGGGCGCCCTCTGAGCACGGGCTGCCACCCCTGGAGGCCACTAGGCTTGAGGCCACAGGTGGAACCAGCGCACTGTGAACACCTGCACAGTGATTTTGGTGTGCCAGGCGCTGTTTTCAGCATTCTAGAAATATTGACTTACTGAATCCTCTTCACAGCTTTCTGGAGCAGATCCTGTCATCCTTAATTTGCAGGAAACTGAGGTGCAGGGACGTGAGCACCGGTCAGGACACATGGCCGGGGAGAAGCAAAGCCAAGATTCAGACCCAGGTTTCTCTGGCCATGGAACCCATGCCACGGCCCCGAGTTGCCCTGAGCTAAGCCACGGAGGGCCCTTGTGGCCGGCAGCTCTCGGGGGGATTTTGTGTGCACAGCCACAGTGAGGAGTGCTTGGAGTGCTGTGCTCAATACCCCAGAGAGCCCTTCAGGCCCTTTTTTCTTACTTATTCTCTTTGCTGTCAGCTCCATCTAGTTGTGTCCTCTGCCCTCTTCACTGTCTGGGTCCCAGGGTGGCGACCACACAGCCACCCTGGCTGCCAGGCTCGACCGTTACTTTGCCAGAGAGTCTCAGTCCTCCCTGGTGTGAGCACAGCAGGGAGCCTGTGGCTTCGCTGGGAATCGAGACTACCGTTTATCTTCCATCACTGTCAGGGACTTCAGTTCTGTCCCAAAAAGTAGCTGCTCAGTAGAGGGAAGGAAGCAAAGGAAAGAGGAGAGGGCCCTCCTGGCCGTGGGCCTTCAGACCACGTGTGTGTGTACACATGTGTGCGTGTGTGTACACGTGTGTACACACGTAAAATGCAAGGGTGTAAGAAGTGAATTTCAAGGTCTCTCACTGCTCTGATTCTTTGAAAAGCTTCAGTGCATCTCTCAGTGTCCCCTGCAACAGATTCCTTTCTGTAGCGCCTGTCCCCTGCAACAGATTCCTTCTGTAGCGCCCCACGCGCCAGAGCGGAGGCAGGTAGGGTCTCGGCGGGCCTTTCTGTGGCAGCACCGCAGAACTCCCTTCCTCCCTCTCCAGCTCTTCCCACCTGGTGAGTCCCTCAGCTGCGTCTCACCTGGAGAGCTACGAGTGTGCTCTGTGCCGTCAGTTACTGATTTCCTTTGGATGAAGATTTCAGACTTACCAGTTCTTGGGTTATGAGCAAAGATCGATGTCTCTTCCAGGTGGGCCACTTTAAATAACATCTACATAGAGTTTCTCTCAAGGTTAATGTGACAGAGAAGTGACATGTGTTCACCATAGCCACCGAGGGAGGAGGCAGATTCTCCTCAATATCAAACCAAATTGTGTCTGACTACTCTTCAGCGGGTCTCACGCTGCTTCTACTTACTCCTGACCTTGGCTTTGGGTTGATGTGTTCATTAAGCTGTGCCCATTGCTCGGATCTATTTGGACAGCTCATTCCCAATACGTACATTTGGATACTTAACACATGGCCAGTGGATGCTTTCTGTCCCTAACAGAGGAGTATATGTGTGTGTGCGCGCATACAAGTATGCATGAAAAGAGACCTTTAGTTGAAGGCTTATAATCTAAAATGGATGATAAATAAGTTGCTTTAAATCTAGCCCGGATGCAAATTGCCCATGACAGGCCAGTGAGAGCACAGGTCACAGTTCAGATGTTGGTCTCCTCGTGTCCGTTTCCATTTAGGGAGGCAGCCCCCTGCCCTCGCCGAGCCCGGGCCTGCCTGGGACACTCCCACCGCGGGCACACGGGGCAGTGGTCCCTAAAATTCCTGCAGACCGGGGGTGGGCGGTCCTGCTGCCGTGTGACGGGGCGTGACAGCCCCCGACATGGTCTTAGCCTGCCCTTTGAACCCTTTCCAACGGGCGGGCGAGGTGTTCTCCTTGCTCTTCGGCTGCTGCTGACTCACAGCCATTTTGTCTCCTGAGACGTTAAATCCTGTGTCTCCAGCTCCCGGCGCTTGTCTGCTCACGTGAACCAAGCATACGTCCACATCTGGAGAACGCTCCTGTTTCCGTGGCACTCTGGGCTGCTTCTCCAATCTGCTTGCCTCTTCACCCCTGTGCTTTGCTTTTTTACTATTTTGGGCTTTTCTTTTTGCAGTAGTCTCTTCTCTCTGCAGTAGTCACTTTCCGGAAGGGCCCAGAGTTGGTGTCTCTTATTGTCCTGTTGAGTCGATAGTGACAGTGATGATCACCATATGTGTGGTTCTTTGCACACAAAGCGATGTTACCCTCTATCATGCAGGCCGAGCTTGGTCCTTCTCCCTGACTTCTGGTTACAGATTCCTTTACTTCACTCTGAAAATAGTTTTTAGGTTAGTTTGCTTACCATATAGGTTAACAGTAAAAGTGAGAGAAAATCTCTGAAGGACAGTTTTTTTTTCCTTTATGTTTCTTGTTTTGCCTGAACGCTAAATAACTTTGGGCTATTACAGAGTCATGGAGTATGAATGCTTGTAACTGCTGTCTTGAATGTGCTAAATTTCTACAATGAAAAGAATGGGTATTGATAACTTTTGTAAAAATAAGTTGATAATTTTGAGTAACTGAAACTTTCTGAAGTTTCTTTAATATACTTACCTCTAAAAAGAAAAAAAGAGGCCAAGCTGGGCGGCTCACGCCTGTAATCCTAGCACTCTGGAAGACCAAGGCTGGAGGATTGCTCAAGGCCAGGAGTTCAACACCAGCCTGGGCAAAAGTGAGACCTTGTCTCTACAAAAAATTAAACGATTAGCCAGGCAGGATGGCGAGCACCTGTAGTCCCAGCTACTCAGGAGGCTGAGGCAGGAGGATCACCTGAGCCTAGGAGTTGGAGGTTGCTGTGAGCTAGGCTGATGCCACGGCACTCTAGCCCCAACAACAGAGCAAGACCTTGTCTCAAAAAAGAAAAAGAAATCCAGGTTGCTTTTAAAAAAAAAAAAACGTTATTTAACTTTAATTCTTTATCTTCACATAGTGGTTTTTTAATGATTTTAGGGTCTTACACTAAATCTTTCACAGCTGAAAGCAGAACAAACCAACTTACAATTGGATCTGTCTTTTCTTCTGTTCAGAATGACTATTCCCAGCAGTGGTGACAGTGGGTGGCTGAGTGGCAGAAACAGGCACATGGCGCTCGTCCTCCCTGCCTCCCTCTCCTCTGCACACCTGCCATGTCTCCACGGTCCTGACCTCCCAACACACTTCTGCTGTTTTGCACTTGCCCATCCCCCCTTCGAAAAATGCCAGGGAGATCCTGCTGAATTCTTCGAAGAGCAGATTTGTAGGTGTTTTATGTTTTGATATTTTGACAGCGGTAGATACAGACTCGGGTTTAGGGTGCTGTGATCTTCGGCAAAAACAGGATGTTTTACGTGAGCCTGGCTGCACAGGCAGTGGGCTCGTGGCAGGGTGGGTGCTCCCTGGCTTGGGTCCCCATTTCCCCACCCCCCACCCACAATTCAGTCTCTTTGTGTACGGACTTGTTTCAGGACTTGTCAAAGCAGAGCACGGGCTCCCTTCTCCCCTCCATGCAGCTGCCTGGACCTCTCCCACCGTCGTCTCCTGCCTTCATTGAGATACTGCCTGTCCCGTGTGGGTTTCTCTCTGGTTGCCAGATTGAAAAATCTGATTGGATTTACTGGCAAAATGCATTTATTTTTCCTTTTTGGTGAACTGTATGGCATTAAAGAGAGCAGTTTTCACCAGTGTCATTGATTAATAAACACACAGTTGTGTTTGACATTAATAATATCTCACCTTTGAATGGTATTTTACACTTCGCAGCTCAGAGACCTGAGGCAGCATCAGGGCTTCTGTCTCTTCTAGTGTTTTCCCTCTGATAGGGTGGTTTCTGGCAGTGCTTTTATGTCTGTCTAATGGTGTACTTTATGGGTATCTGGGGTCTGTCTTAGGGACAAACAACATTTTACTTTGTAGAGTTAGACTCCTGTTTGATGCTACCTTTTCTGAGAGGGCTGTTCTTCATAGGGGTTTAGGGCTAACATGAGGAGTGCACGCTGGCCATGTTCACGCTGACCCATTTGTACCGACTCACTTGTAGGCGATGAGATTTGGCCACCAGGCTGCTGATGTTGACTTATCTTCACATTTTATCTATTTAACAAACATCTGTCATTATCATGAGCCAGGAACTGTTCTAAGAACTTAACTAATAGTGGCTCACTTCATCCTTAACAAGACTAAGAAATAGGTGCTGTTATTATTCTTGTTTTCAAATGTGGAGAAACCGAGGCATGGAAAGGCTAAGTCACTTGCCCAAAGTTGTACAGTAAGTGGCAGAGTTGAGATTCAGGCCCTGGACATCCAGCTTCAGTTGCTGTCCTCTTAACCACCATGCGGTCTGGTGACGTTTCGAGGGCCACTTTCTCTTTGCCTGGAGACACCAGGACCAGGACACTGCACAGGGGATGGGGCTGTTGCGCTGGCATTGGCCCTTCTGGGCCTCTTCTCGTGGAAGCGATACCTGCGGGCCCTCCTCTGACCGCACCCAAACCATCACAGGCTCGGAGAGCAGGGTGCCAAAGATGGGAGTTTCCAAAAACCCAGCAGCCACTCAGTGTGTACCAAGGCCTGACATCCCAACATCCTAGCACCATCAAACCCTAACAGGTCATGACCTCTGTTTCTTACCTGTCTCCGACAACCCAGCCCTTTGCCCATTCTGACCACAGCTGCCGACCCTGAGGGGCCCAGGGCGGGCTCAATCTCCCAGACGGGACGTCCTGCCAGCAGTCCACCATAAGTGCAGGACGGAGGTCCACCTGCCAGTTTTCCTTGTGTGCCAACACCTTTCTTGCTGCTTTTCTTCCTCCATCTCATCCTTTCTGCACTCTTCCTCCTCTCATGACATAGGGTGGAGGAGACAAATGACAGAGCTGGAGATTCATATGCTGGCTGAAAATGGAAAGAATTGCTTTGTGCAGCCATCTCTGGATGTTCCCTCTTCTCCTGTCCTCAAGCAGGGGCCGTGGGAACTGCAGGGTGGCCCGATGGCCGAAGGTGACTTAGCCCACAGTGGGGCTCACGGGCTGGGTCCCCAGGTATGCCCGGCAGGCGGTGCTCAGAGCTGAGCCTCAGGCTGGCGCGTTGGGCATCAGGACAGCAGCAGCCGCAGGTGCCTGCAGGAGGGGTGCGGCGGGCGGGAGGGAGGCGCAGCCCCGCAAGGCGTCACGGGCGTCTCCCAGGCCGGCCTTCTTCGTCTGCCACCACGGGGTTCCATTCTGATTGTCAGGAATAATCCTTTCTCTTCCCCCTTTTGGATGGACTCGTGCCTCCTTTTGTGTGGTGTATCCTGTGGAAATGGGGGGCAGTTGCCATTCACCCCTATAGATTCTGCTTTGGAAGAACTTAGAGCAGATGGCCGATCCAGTTTTACCCGATGGTCAGGTCATCCAGCATATAGAAAGATGAACCGTCTTTCTCCCAATTTAATAAATGCTAATTTTTTTTCATTGAAATGCCATAAAAAGAATCGTAACACAGAGAGCAGATTTAAGAGATGCCACGGTGATGGGATCAAACCTGCTCAAGGCCTGAAATAACACTGATCGCCCTGTACTCGGCAGCGACGAAGAGCTATGAATTCTGTGCACATTTTCTTTGCTCTTACGTAACATCGTAAGGTGGATGTTATCTCCGTTTCACAGTTGAGGAAGCAGAAGCTAAGTGGCTGGACAAGGGTCCGGAAGGGAACAGAGTCAAGCCTTGGCCCAGATCTGTCTGTGTGGGGTGCCTGTGTTGCAGGAGGGGACAGCCCAGCTGGGTGACTTTCCCAGGAGATGTAGTCATTGGGCATTTTCAGGAGGGTGAAGAAATAAAATGTTGGTATGTCTGTCTCTTTATTGGGGGGAAAGCCTCCTTTTATGGTTTTTTGTTATTATTATTTTTTTGAAGAAAGTTCAACACAAATTCAGTCTCAAAGACAATTGTAATATATCATCCTATTAGCAGCCTTCTAGGCAACAAACAGTAGTATCACTAGGGACAGATTGAAGCTTTTAAATTGTAGAGATAGGAAATGCCTATAATGTATGACGTTTGAGAGAAATTCTGGCTTCAGAGAAGCAATAGTAATGAAATGTGTTAATTTTAGAAAGTGAAAACACACCCCATAAGGAAATGATTATAGTACTGAGTGGCCCTGATTGCTGTACTCAAAATAGCAGAGACAGAAAAATTTAGCAATTTCGTACTGTTTGCATGATGTTAATTTTCTACCTGGAGCACTGTTTAGCCAGCAATGCCACCTGCCTGCCTTCCCACCCCCTCCCTCCTGGTGGCCGCCTGCTCTGGCCTTGCACAGAGGCTGCAGGGAAGACGGTTCTGACTCGAATCCTCATTACTTTCCTTTTCACACCTTCCCCCCACTAGACTTTAAAAGTGATAATTGCTTCAAATACTGGGAGAAAGTAATTTGTATTGGTGAACTTCAAACGGATCTGTGTTCTCTGATGGTGACTTCTTTTTAATTATGGGTCTGGGCAGATGTGTATTTCTGTGGCCCTCCCGTACCTCGACCCCCCTCCCCCCAGCCTGGGATTTAATGATGGAAAATAAATTCTCTGGATTTTAAGAAATCCATGTGTGTACAATTACAGGCCACAGTTTGGAGCCTCAGGGAATGTCTTGGCCGTCAGGATCCTGAATGTTCACTTCTGTTCTCTAGATGACAATTTACGTTAGACGGGAGCAGAAATAGCCAATGCTTATCAGTCACCATTCTGAGCACCTCACACACTTATTTTTGTTCCACGCTTTCACAGTACTTGCCATGTGCCAGGCACTGTTCTCAGTGGTTTGCAAACCTTCATGCGTGTGCTCCTCATGCAGCCCTTCCAGGGTGATCCTGTTCTTAATCCCATTTTACAAATGAGGAGCCTGGGCACATGGACTTGGAGTGACTTGCCAAGAGTCACTGGTTGTTAAGTGGCATGGGTGACACTCAAAGCCAGGCAGCCTTGCTCCAGAGCTTGTGTTTAGTCACCTTACTGTACTGGAAGACAGCTTGTCCGCTTTGCGTTCTCAGAGGCCTTTCTAGATGATTACGGCCGCCAGCGAGTCAACAGCATTTAGCTTTCCTCTGTTCATAATTGAAACAAATTGAGCACCGAGGAAGTGCTCACGCTAAAACACTGAGGCTGCTGTTGATGGCCTTACAAGGAGTGGATTTCTCCTCTTTCCTCCAATTTAATTAGTTCTACACAGGTGCTAACTCAAATATGCCTAGAGATTGCGTGCCCACAGCAGATAAGTAGCTTCTAGCAGATTTAACAAATTACCCTTTGTCTGCCAAACTCCTTTGTTATCCAGGCGACATCCCTGGGTAGAAACGTTAAGTTTTTACACATCAAAGTTTGCGTGCTAAGCTGGGGACACAGCAGAGACCTATTGAATTTGATACTTGGTCTGGATCCAATGCTGTATTCCTGGTTGCAGATAGAGAATGAAAAACACACACAAGTCAACTCTAATTATTTGTAAGATCTTCACCCAAGATTCTTTTTAGCGTAATTAAGAGGGTTAATAGGGGTAAGAGTGAGAGGGAGGAGAGAGAAACTTGCAGCTCAGCAGGAAGGGCTTGTTTGCTTGTTTTCTGTTTATTTTTAAACCTACTTCTTAACTGTAAATCCTAACCCAGTAAATGTGTATCTTATAAATGAGGAAACTGAGATGTTAGTGATTTGTGTTGGTTTCGTGGGCGCTTCTGTTCACCACGTGGAAAAGATCTGGTAGGACAAGCAAGTGGGATACCTTTCCAGCTGCCCGAGTGTTTCCCTTGACGGTGTGACTGCTCTTAGTGTGATAGAAGCGTCCCATGTTCCAAGGCCACTGGACAGCTCCCGGGTTTTAAAATAGTGTCTTTTACACACACAGAAGGAAAACATCAATCTTTATCCATGTCATGCTTCAACTTGGGTAGGAAAAACTAAGTCCAGAAAAACATGAGTGCCGCACTGCTCAACCAGGTCAGGCTGCAAGGAGAAAGGGCAATACTGTGAGTGAGTCAAATCTAGAAGAAGCTGAAAGTAAGAAAGACGGGCTGTGACAAACTGATTGCAGATAAGATGGTGATAAACTGAGACCTTTTCATTACCAGCACGATGTTAGGGCTTGTTACAAAACAGTCATCTCTTGCAAAGCACCTGAAGGTTGATGTGGAAAATCTGAGCAATTTGGAGAGGAAACCTCAAAGCTGAAGCACACTCTTGTAGAGCCGTGTAATCAGGGTCGAGGTCCCCTGCAGCTGTACACTTTCCAGAGCGATTGAGTAGATGGCTGGGTCCCTTTGAAACTTGCATGTGTCTCTTGAATTAAAGTGGCAGCCCCACTCCATGGCTTTCTTTGCCTTTCCCCGCCGTGGGTGTCTGACTGTGGCTTGCCAGAGCTGTGTTCCTGGGATCTCTGGGTCCCCACGATGAGAACCTGCATGTGGCCATTATCAAGCGAGGTGCCTGCCCTGAATGTCCTGTGTCTTGTCATTTCTCTTACTGATAGCCAGGAAAATGGCAGCAAGAGGCGGCCAGGGCTGGGGATAAGGAATGAGATTGGACTGTTGGCCTCCACGACAGTCAGAGAATGTAACACCCCATTTTATTTTCCCTTCAAAGGACCTGAAATGTTCTCAGAGTTTGTGTGAAGATACTTACTTCCTTGATAGCAGTATAGGGGGAAATTTTATGAAAAACCAAAAAATTTACATGTGAGTCTGACTTCAGCGGTTATCCAAAATTAAATTCATAGCATATGACTTCTTTTATATTATACAAGAAAGCTCAGGTGGCACTACAGTTTCCTTTTTTTTTTAATAAAATAAAACTTCTCTGAGTATCAGGATAATGCATAATATTCTAGGTAAAACTTTTGGAAAATACAGAAAAGCATAAGAGACCCATAAAAATCACCTGTTGTCTCTCTCACAAGTTAACATTGTGGTTAACATTTCAATGCATATATTTCTAGTCTTTTTTCCTCTGTGTGGACTTGTTATGAAATTTCATTTTTTTCCCCAGAACTAAGGCTGCTATATCTATATGATCTTTAGAAAGCAACAACAAAACAAAACTCTTTGCCTTCTCTGTGCTCGTGAACTCTATCATGTTTGCCTGCAGAGGTCATTGACCTTGGCCTTACCCTGAGGCCTGAGTCTGCACATTTGGGCGGGGTCAAAATGACAGAGATCACACCGAGGGGTGGAGAGGGGACTGTCGAAGGGCTCAGTCAGCCTTTCCCCGGGGGTGGGATGGGGGGGTCTTTTACCGTATGAGCCGGGCAGGGCGAGTGCCCCTCTGTGCTTTCCTGTCAAGCTCCAGTGCCCAGCCGGCTGCCGCACCCGGCAGCACTGCATGCCGTCCGAGGTCTGCTCGTCCTTCCCCAGGAGCCACCCCGTCCACCACCTGCACTCAGATGGCTTTCCTCTCTGTGGCCCTCGCAGGAACAAGACAGGGATGTAAACGCGCGCACACTCCCCTTCAGCAGTGGCTGTTTTCTGGTGCTCATCTGCTATCGCTTTGTTTATTTTTTGTTTTTTTCTTTACCAGTTTGCCTGGGTTGTGGTAACATAATCTGTGTTTCTGCAGCTGATCTTTGAAACTCGCCCACGATAGGTAGCGTCATAGGACGGCCCAAGCCGAGGTCCGGAGTTAGGGTCTGGGGCGGCCCTCCTGCCGGGACCCGGTGACCTCGCCGAGTCCCTCTGCGCGTCGGTCCGCGTGTTTGCCTTCCCCGCGCGTGCTGGCAGCATTCCCCATTGTGCTCACGGTTATTGGCGCGTGTCCGCCTCCACGCGGGGTAGGAAGTTCCTTTCTCTCAGTGATCCCTTTACCCGTCCCTCGGCCACACGTCCGCGGCACGGCACCGCGTGGGGGCGTTGGTGCCACGCGTGCTGAGCTGGGCGGATGGCCTGACTGGCAGGGCTGTCGGCCTCTCTCCGCCGCATCCCGGCTCACCGCCCAGCGTCGTGACTCAGCCTGGCCGTGGCTCGGTTTCCCACGCGGGGCCCTGGATCCGAAGGGGCGGCCTGTGGCCCCCGACCGCAGACCCCGCTGCCTGACCTCTCCGAACGCGGCTTCTCTCATCGGCAAGTGACAGTACTTGCACTTGATTGAAGCCCCAGGCTCCTTCCAGCCCTGGAATTCCGTGCTGACAAGCTGCTCCGCGCCCGGTCACTGTGAAGTGGCAGACCCCTTTCTTAGAGCTAAGCAAGTATTTCACCTCAAGTCCAGGAGTCACTTCGCACACACCCGGTGACGGGAGGCTAATGACAGCCCTGATGGAAACTTCAAATTGGAAGGGACAGCGTCCTGCCCATTGCTCTATCGTAAGAATTTAGCCAGATCTTCTACAGAGAAGTGAGTTGGAAAACTTAAAAATTTCACTCATCACTGTAAAAATGATTTGAAACATTGAAGTTATGAAGAATTTTGAAACTACTTGGGAAAATGGAGAATTGGAGGTGAAAATAATTTTTTTGAAATTTTGAGTGAGTAGCTTTTCAACCTTTTATGACAACCCCAGGAGTCTTCTTAAGGAGTTGGATACTATACATTAAAGTGGATTCTACATGCGCTTTTAAGTTTTAAACAGTGCCGCGTTCTTAAATATAGGAAAGACATAAACCATAGTACTCAGCACTCGGGGTTAAATATGTGGTTTTCAGGTTATTGATGGTGGCTGGTGGCCGGTCCTGGTGACAGGGCCCTGAGCATGCCCGTGACTCGGAGTCTGCAGAGTCGCTTCCCTGTGTGGCACACGCTGGGCTGTCACCTGGCAGTGGTGGGCACGCCGAGAAGACAGCGCTGGTGCCAGAAGGTCTGCACACTCACTGGTCACGCCGCTGGCAGCTGGAGAGTCCCCGAAAAGGCGGGCGCGTGTGCGTTAGCAGTCCCCACAGAGAGCGAGGAGGGTGCCAGGTGTGGCACAGCCCAGAGAGAGGCCTGGAAGGGGCGAGGGGCAAGGAGGGCTGATGACAGTCCTGTGCCAGGGCAGCACGGTGGGCCCAGGGGCCGTGTGTGACACTGGGGGTGAGGAGAGCCTGGGTGTGGTGCTCCTGCGGCAAGTGCGGCGTCACCCGTGTCCTCACGCACACAGCGTGCCACGCGTTTCCTGCGGGCGGCGCTTTGGTGATATTACGCATGATCCCAGTTTTGGCCTGCTGAGAGTCCCCATCATCGCCGCACACGCAGTCGCAAGGCTCAGAGACGTGATGCCTGCACACAGTGAAATTTCACTCGGACTTGCCTTCCGTAGAAAGTAAAATTAGCGTTCATTCAGTCCAAATCAGTTTTTGCGCCTTTGTTTTTTGAATTGGGACGTAATTTACATAACTTAAAATTCATCATGTAAAGTGTGCAATTCAATGGTTTGTAGCACATTCACTATGTTGCAAAACTGTCACCACTGTCTAATTTCAGAACATTTCCATCACTCCAAAAATGAAACCCTGTATCTATGTGCAGTCACCCTCAGTTTCCACTCCATTCAGCGCCCTAGCCCCTTTTTTGCTGGTCTCTTTGGCTTTACCTGTTCTGGACATTGCACGTAAATGGAATCACACAACAATGGCCTTTTTGTATATGGTTTATTTCACTGAACATAATGTTTTTAAGGTTTATCAGTTGAGTGTCAGTACTTCATCCCTTTTCACGGCCGAGTAATATTCCATTACATGTAATATATCACCATTTGCTTACCCATTCGTCAGCTGACAGACATTTGGGGTAGTTTCCACTTTTTGGCCATTTTGAATAATACTGTTGTGAACATCTCTGCACAAGCATTTGGTGAATATATGCCTTCAGTTCTCTGAGGTCTGAGGAGTGGAATTGCTGGGTCATGTGGTAGTTCTATGTTTAACTTTTTGAGGAACTGCAAAACGAGTTTCCTATCTATTTCTTTTGAATATCTTTAAAACTCTAAACATGAAATTCTTAGAAATTGTTTAAAGGGAGTGAGGGGTTAAACAAGTTAACACATTTGGTTAGAGAACACACGAGTGAGTTAGTAATAAGTGGAGGAGGAAAAATTCAGGTTATGCTAAAGAAAAGAAATTGCATCATTTACACTGACTTACGGTATTTCCACATTTACACAATGAAACTGGATTAAATAGCGTGGGTGGGGAAGATGAATTCCCACGGATTTTTTTTAATAGACATATTCGAATTGTGGGGAAATAAGCTTTAATTATTTGCAAGAATTGGCCGTAACAGTCAAGGCAGAGGAGACATCGGCGCACCGCTGATTAGCCAGGAGACACGAGAGCCGGAGAAACCACCATTATTAGCACAGACTGGAAAATTAAGGGGAAGGTGAAAAGCTCAGGCACGGAGATCCACTCCTGAAAACGACGGTTCTTTGTTCTACGAACAGGAATTCCCTAAATACGTAAGAACAGCTCACATTCTGTGCTGACATCCCTCCCCGCCCGGGTGGGCATCGCAAGGCCCGTGCATGGTTCCCGCATCGATCTCGCTGCCCGGGCCGCTCAGATGCTGCTGCGTGACTGCTTAAAACACAAGCTCAGATGGCGGAAGCACTGCGGGAGGAAGGGCAGGTGCCGCGGCGATCCTGTGTCTGGCTGTCGGGCTCAGCGTGGCGTTTGTGGCCCAGCCTGGCCCTGGCTCTGGCCAGCCTTGGAGGCCACGGAGCACGAGGGGCTGCGGCCCCCAGAAACCACAGCAGGGGCCGCAGCGTGATTTGGCGGAAGAAGACAGGATCGAGCCCAGCTTTTTTACCTGACTTTCAGACTTCTCTGAGCTTTCTTGGGATATTTACAAGTAACCTATTCACTGGGCGATGGTGAGGTCCAAATGAGGCAAGGAACATGAAAACACTTTCTAAACCCAAAGTGACACTAATGTCAATTTCATGAGTTTTGTTACCGTTTAATTCTTTCTCTCTCAAGACACCAGCCTTTCCTTGGAGTGGCTTATTCATATCTAGACCAGGCTGCCAAAGATATGTCCTCTTCAAAATAACATCCTTAGAGGAGACCCAGAATTCAGACTTCTGGAACACAGCGGGACTCTTCTTCCGCAGTTTCTGCCTGTCGGATCAGAGCTCTGTAATCGTACGAGTCTCAGGGTGTGGAGACACTGAGCCTTCTCCGTCTCCAGCTGAGACTTCGTGCCTATGCAGTGACTCTGGGCGGCGGCCATCGACCTCCCTGTCTTATTTCTGAGATCGGGAGATGCCCTGATCACAGACTTATCCAGCTGAGTTCATGAAGGCTGATTTAGTGGTAGAGATTCAAGGCAGATTCAGGACACAGGCGGGCACAGTGGTTCCTGTCTTTGCTGTGGAAAAGGGAACCACCCTTAGCGGAATTTCGGCAGGAGGACCCCATCTCGCCTGGCAGGTTCTGTCCCTAGGTTGAATGATCAGCACAACCTAACAGGCCCTTGCCCTGGAAGAAATCAGATTGGTAATAATTTTAATGACAAGTGAAATAATTTAACGACAGTTAAAATGCTCCTGCTCTCCGTCTTGTATCAGTTCTGCAAGCTTTGCTGGCGTTCCTTCAGATTCCAGTGCCCACCCTCAGCAGGGTAGCCTTGATTCATCTTAAAGCTGATTTTTAAAATTCTCGGTGACTAAGTCCTTTCTGGCTGTGTGCAGTTCGTTCTTTTGCTTTCCTAACTTCATCCGTGGCCACCTCTAGACGTCACGTGTCAACACCATGCAGTATTAGTGTGTTAGAATTCAGAGCTTTAGGACTCTTGAGGTCGTAAGGTCACTAGACCTGGAAAGTGCTGGAGATGTTCAGGCCCCCGCTTTGTCATTTGTCAGTGCCAGGAAGCCAGTGCTCCTGGGCCGCAGACTTGAGGCCGTCATATACAGGGCTTTACCAACACACGCCTCCCACTTGCATTTACCTTTCTTCCTGCCTGTTGTATTTATGGGTCATCTCGGTATTTCTTGGTTCCCTAATATTTACATGCTTACACTTTCCGGATTAACTCACCCAGCCATTCATCCATTCATTTGCTTCCACGCAAACATCGTGAAAATATTGGTATTCAGGCCAACTGCAGCGGCTCATGCCTGTAATCTTTGTGCTTTGGGAGGCCAAGGCAGGAGGATTGCTTGAGGCCAGGAGTTCAAGACCAGCCTGAGCAACATAGCGAGACCCGCATCTCCACAAAAAATTTAAAAATTAGCCGAGCATGGTCAGGTGTGGTGGCATGTATCTATAGTCTCAGCTACTCAAGAGGCTGAGGCAGGAGGATCGTTTGAGCCCAGCAGTATGAGGTTGCAGAGAGCTATGATGGCCTCACTTCACTCGCACTATAGCCTAGGCAACAGAGTGGGACTCTGTCTCCAAAAAATTAATTAATTAATTAATTCAGGGGTAGCAACTGACAGTATTAAAGAGGTAAACTGAGATATCCTTCAAGCATTTATATAGATCACATTGTCACATGTTTACACCATAGAAAAACATCCTTACACAAAGTTATCCTAACAGAAAAGCAGAGATCTCCTAAGGCTGAAAATTACTAGTGAAGCACAGTGATTAAGAGGATTCTTTGAGGCCATTATTAATTGTTTCAGCAAATTTCAAAGTTAGGTTTATTTGGTATTCACTGAAGTCACGCTTGTTGACTCAAGTAATAATGTTCTCAATGTAGGAAATGAGCTTAATGACTTTTTTCCCAAGGTGGAATTAATATTGTATTTACATAGTGTTTTACCATTTGCAAAGTGTTTTTCCATGCACGATCTCATTTGATCCTTACACAAACATAGCCAGGGAAAGCATTCACTTCATCTAGTGAGGAATCTGAACACAGAAAGGATAAGTCATTTGCTGAAGTTCATACGACAAATAGCAGGTAGGACCAAGAATAGTACACAGGTCTTTTTTTTTTTTTTTTTTTGAGAGGCAGGATCTTGCTCTGTTGTCCAGGCTGGAGTGCAGTGATGCTGTCGTAGCTCCCTGTAACCTTGAACTCCTGGCTTCAAGTGATCCTCCTGCCTCAGCCTCCCAAGTAGCTGGGACTATAAGCATGCACCATACCCAGCTAATTTTAAAAAATTTTTTGTAGAGATGGGGTCTCACTATGTTGGCCAGGCTTGTCTTGAACTACTGGTCTCAAGAAACCCCCCCACCCACCTTGTCCTCCTGAAGTTCTGGGGTTAAGGTATGAGCCACAGCACCTAGCCTGCTCAGGTCTTTAGACTTCAAATTCAATCTGCTGTCATTTGCCCCATGACTGGCCCCCGTCCCCAGCCTGGGTGTAAGCATCATGAAAGGAAAGTGTTTTGAGAACATTCTTGAATTAGCCCTTAAATTGTTTTTCTTTCTTTATCCCTCTTCCCAAGATTCATAATTATTTTCAGAAATTCCTAAGCTGATTCCTATATTCTCTAGAAATAATTTATGTCCCGTTTCTTAAGTGAACTTGTTGCAAACACAAAAGCCTCTCGTCTCTCTCTTTTTAAATACAGTGTTCATTCCAGTGCCAGCTTCCTGGATGACTGCTCTCTGATACACTGCCCTCGTGGTGGGAGCTGCACTAATCTATTCTTTAATGCACTTGTGAAATAGTCTCAATTATTTGCTTTTTTCTGTCAAATTCATTTCTCATGGATAGCTTTCTAAAATAATCACATCAAGCCTTTTACGTTATTTGTCTACGTTAACTACTTTCTTGAGATGTAAATGGAAGGAGGAAAATGCCCATGCATCCTCCACACATTTCTTCTCGTTGCTGTGCAGTGGGGCCGCCGTCCGTCCAGTGGCTCACACGCAGTGCTGTCAAGGCCAGGGCAAGGAAGCAGGCAGTGACTGAGACCGAGGCTGCTGTTCCCTCCGGCGTGAGCAGGACGGTCAGGAAAGGAGGCAGGTCATCCTTGATCACATCCCGTGAAGATCTGTGAAATGTCTCAGTCTGGAATATTTTCAGACAAAGATCAAGATTATGATCCTGCTGCTTGTTAAAGAGAAATAAGGAAAGAAAAGAGTTTTCACCTAGTGGTTTAGGAAGGGATTCGATGTTTGCCAGTGGGGTGCTGTTGCGCGTTTAACAACCAGCTTGGGGGGACAGGACTTTTCACCTTTGCCCATTTCCATGGTGCAAATAAGCCCACCATGACCAGGCTACCAACACGATAATAACAGGCCCTCAACATTCCTGAAAATGTAGCCATCAGCTCTCATAAGCTAGAACAAGTCAGCTCCGGCACACAGCTATAAACTCAGGGTGATGTCGATGCTCTCAGCAGAGATAATATAGATCAGACATCCAGTGTCTGCCTTGCGTTCATCAGCATGTGCCCCCTGCAAAAGATGGAAGTGAAAACAAAATTCAGGAGGGAAATAATCCTGTTCACAATCAGTGTACAAAATGGAGTTTTCTCTGACATTATATTCACAGAAACTCCCTTTTTCACTGGCAGAGAAGAGCCATTGTCATCTTTGCTACCATAGTTTTCCATGGGCTGCAGAATATTTCTCTTTTATAATATTTATAGAATTGAAAGTCTTTTAAAAAGGTCTCTACAATTGCTTCCTCTTTTTATGCCATTGAAACCAATATTTTCAAGGAAAATTTTTCATTATTTGGGAGCTTTAAGATGAATCAAAATGTACAAAATTATTTAGAACCCAATTTATGTAATCTGCTTTCTTTGTCGTTTAAGTCTTCAGCCTCAATTTCCAGCTCATTTCAGGGTCTCGTTTTTAAATCCCAAACAAAAGGTTCTTTTTTCTTGACTCATATTAGTGTGTTCTGTGGATAGAGGTGTCTGCAGCTCCATTTTCACTCAAGATGAGCTCTCCGTTTTCTCCTCCGCCCGAGCGCTGTGGTGGGAAGCGGGAACGCCGCCGCTGCTGGTCAGGGCCGAGCACGCCACCAACTCATCGCGACCCTGCCGCCCGGCCTTGGGTGTTCCTAAACGTCATCTGAGCTGATGGCAGGTTGAAGAAGTTACCTGTGACAGCTGTAAAAGATACCGTTTATCCATAAGAACCATTCTACTCTATAAGAGAGATGCCGCTTAGTAATTTTTCCACACTGTAAAGTGAAAGGTCGCAGTTTTACACTGATTGTCATACAAATACTTGGCTTTAAACTCAGACTTGGCCCTCAGTGTAGATTGAAGATACAATGCAAGTCCTAAAAGCCAGTCATATATGCCATTTTAAATTTTCTCATCAAAAAGAGATAAAAAGGTAAAATTAAGTTTAGTCATAATTTTATTGAACACAAAACGTCAAGTTATTTCAAAATGTCAATCAATATAAAAAATATTGAGATGTTTTACACTCTTCTTCTCACACTAAGGGTTTGAGGTCGAGTGTGTGTTTTATACCTGGCGCATCTCAGCTGGGGCCGGCCACCTGGCAAGGGCGCAGGCTGGTGGCCAGCGGCTGCCTCACTGGCCAGCACAACTCTGTTCCAAGGACAGCGTGCTGCTTGTCTTGCAGCACGAGTGTCACGTGTGCACAGAACCCAAAATAATCTATTTGTTGTATTTTCCATTTTGATTTCCGAAAGGTTCTTCAGCGCAAATTCAGTAGAAAAATGAGGACGCCCTGCAGACTGAAATGTTGCTCTTTTCACTAATTAAAACACCCAGTTTTAGGCAGAAAATACTCCATACACATGGCGCCTACTAAACGCAGGGAAGGCTCGATGGGATGGAATGGGCACGCCAGCGTTTCTGTCACTGTTCTGTAAACGCTTCACACTTGTCTTAAAGCAAAAAGCCAATTCTGGGCTTAGAATAAGGCAGATGCTCCTGATGGCAACTTCACGTGCAAAGGCCCCTTCGGCCGTGAGACGACAGGGTCAGGTGCGTCGGCGTCGCCCCTCGGGCTTTCGCACCGCCAGGCGGAACCCACGACGTTCCTCTGCGCCCGCGGGAGCGGTGGGGACGCCGGCCTCCTCCGCACGCCCGCCCTGGGGGCGAGTTCTTCCTTGCCGGGGACTGGGCCCAGGGGAGATGGCGCTCTGACGAGGGGCGGCAGCGCTGCCTCCCGGCTGCCGTCCTGCGCGGGGCTCGGAGGGCCCCTCGGCGCGGCCAGCACCAGAGAGCCTGTTGGGTCTGTTCAGGACTGATGCTGGTGAGGTTGAGGGGAGAACTTTCTGGAATTTGCCTTCTGTCCCTTCGTGTTGCCTGTTGTCATTGCAGAACCTCGCCACCGGTCGCAGACCGCAGCGTGGCGGCTGTCTGTCCGCCTCGCATCATTTCCTTCTGGCCTGCACGAATGCCACTGTCACCAGGCTGACCAAATCCGGCTCGCCCACAGTGAGCAGGCCGTCTGCAGTGGCTGGGCTGGCAGAGCAGCTGTGCCGCAGCGAGGCAGGCGTCTTCAGGCCGGGATCGGGCCACTTTGTCCCCCCACGCCGCACGCCGCCGCTGCCTGCTCAGCCCACGCCGTGCTGACGCTCGTGTGCAGGAGCGAGTCCACGCGGCTGCCGTCCGGTCTTCCGTGGCCGAGCCAGTGGGCTTTGGCTCTCCCCGCGTCCCTCCCTGCGCACACGGCCAGCCATGCTTCCTCTCCCCGCTCCCCGCGCCCGGCCCTTTATCTGGCCTCTGAATCAGTCACCGCGTTGTCTTACTTTAAATATTTTACCTCTAGCATGGTGAATTTCAAATCTGTTTTCATTTGTTTTTTGGTTTGTATATGTTGAATGACTCCAGTTCTTTCTCTTAATTTTGTTTTTTTTGGTCACCACAGCTCTCTGCAACCTCAAATTCCTGGGCTCAAGTGATCCTTCTGCCTCAGCCTCCCCAGTAGCTGGGACTATAGGCATGTGCCACCATGCCCGGCTAATATTTCTATTTTTAGTAGAGCCGGGGGTCTCACTCAGGCTGGTCTCAAACTCCAGAACTCAAGCGATCCTCCTGCCTCAGCCTCCCAGAGTGCTAGAATTACAGGCCTGTGCCACCATGCCCGGCCTCTCTTAATTTTCAAAGGATAGTGTTTAATGTGAAAAATAAATGGAGCACTTAGAGGATCAGGGGTGTGGCAAAGGTGTTGCAAAAGTGATCAAATGATAGGATGTGGCAACTTCACGTAATTACGTGTTATTTTCCCTTTTACTCTGATCTCCCCTCAGGTTCTGACCTTCGTTCACCCCCGTCCCTCTGTTACAGACTCCGGTCACTGAAAAGTGGGCTTCTTTTTGTCTCCCAGAATGAATTGTTCTCAGAACCTCATTTTCTTCCCTATAAAAGAGAACTCTTAGCCTGCGAGCAAGGTGGTTTCAGCATCGCGTGGCGGCGGATGGAGCCGGCACTGTGGAGCGCTGGGGGGACAGCAGGCCGCCACCTTCCCCCTGTGGCAGCGCTCCGGCAGGCTGTCGTCCTGCCCGTGACGTCGGTCCTCTCCAGGCGGCCAGCTGTTCCTGTGCAGATGCCGCAACACACGTGTGCCCGCGGTCACCTGGCCGGTGGTCTGGAGCGCGGGTGGGGAGCGAGCTGAACGCCGGGCGGGCGGCGCGCGGCAGGGAGGATGGGCGCTGGCAGCAAGCCCCTGCCAGCAGGCTCCCCCCAGCCAGCCGCCACTCTGCGTTCGCAGGCGCTCAGCCTCCCGTCGCAAGTGCGGCCACTGGTGCCCGCCCGGGCGCCCGGCACACACGGGCCCTGCAGCTGGGCTGGCCTTCACTGGCTGTGCAGTCCACATGGGTCCCTGTCCCTGTGACTTCTTCCTCCCCTCTTAGGAAAACATTTCAGTTGTCCGCTGATGGCAAAGGTCTCTGGACTGTCCCTCTGCCCCGGAGCGGGGCTCGTGCAGCGTCTGGGCCTTCAGAGCCTGGGCCCCGCTGCGGCGGGAAGGTGCCGCCGGCCACCCAGCACTGGCCTTAGGGCCGAAGCCCGCAGCAGGCCCCAGCCAGGTGTCCCGCCTTGGTGGGTCCTGGGAATCACTTCCCAGCACTGTTGTTTCTGAGGCCTTTTGGATGCAAGGGCTAGTGTGTCCTTTTGGAGTGAGTGGAGCCGGCTCTCTCTGGGGAGAGCCCGCAAAGCTCAGATCCCCACAAGAAGGGAAGTCACGTATGAAGTCACACGGCTTCGTGTCTTAGTGGGTCATTTCTGGGAATGCTGCTCTGGCAGTGGCTCTCCGGGTCCGAGTGGCACCCACTTCGTGCCCACAGGAGTGTGGGTTTCGCCGGCTGTGATGCCCAAGCGGTCCTCACCTGCAGGGACCAGCCTGGGTGGCGGCCAGCCGAGCTCCCTCGGAATGTTCCGGCTGGGGCACCGGGGACGGAGGCCACACAGCCATTCTGTAGATGTCACGTGCTGTCAGGTGTGGCCAGATGGTCGACTCGGCGTCCAGTTTATGAACTGGGCTCTCGGGCCACATGGCGTACTGGTAATGAACTTGGCCGCTAGAGCCCGACTTCTGCATTTGGATCCTGGCGTTGCCACTCACTAGCTGTGGGGCCCTGGGAAGTGACTTAGCTTCTCCGCGAGGGGTTCTCGCCCGTAGAAGACCTTGAAGGGTGTCGTGAGGGCAAGGCGCCCAGCACACAGCGAGGACTTGGCGAGTGTTCCCTGCTGAGATGACCGGGTATTGCCGGTTAGGGTGGCAATTCAGGAAGGGAGTTCAGGCTTCCCCTGCACAGCTGTGTTTGAGTGCCGAGTGTATGCGGGAGAGCTGTCTTCAGAGTTCACCCTTGATTATTTTCTATCATTTTTTCCGTTCCCGCTTTTTCCATCTTTATCACCTTTCCTTGGCTCACCCATCGGTCACCTGTTTGAGGTTAGAGAATGGGAATCGGAAACCAAGGTCTTAGGCCTTACCCAGCCACTTACTGCCACGCGAGCTTAGACAGGACGCCGATCCTCTCTGAGCAGGAGTGAAGAACTTGGATGGCTCAGGGCGGCCAGGTGTCTCATAGAGTTGAGTGACGATGCATCCTTTTACCCTGCAATAACACAGTAGAGGGCACGCCTTGGGAATACCTGGCGATTCTCCACTGGAAGTTAAGACTTACCTGACTGTCCCTGTGAATGAAAAAGAATCAGTGTGATTTTTATCCTTCCTACCTCCTCCATCCCGTACAGTGAGATGCATAGCGGGAAAAACTCTGAGTAGGAACCAGGAGACTTGGGTTCTGTTAAGTGAGGTGTGCCGTGTGTAGTGCCCAGCACAGAATAAGATCCAAAAGTATTGCATTTTGCTACTACTCGATGCCACGTAGTGGGCAGCCCATGGCTCCACTCCCATTGCGTCGCAGTGACTCTGTGTTACTGGAGTCGTGCGGTGAGTGGGCTGGTACTGTCACAGGTACCCACAGTAGCCCTGGCTTGACCACCCTCTCCCTGGTGACCTCTGCATCTCAGCTTCCGGTCTTATAAAATAAGGAGCTTGGACAAAAGGTACTTTAGGTTTCTTACAGCTTTAACATGATACAAAGGCATAGGTTTAGACACATAGTGTCTCTCCTAATACCTGGTTCATTTTCTTCATAGTACCTGATGGCATCTTTTCAGATTTTGTCTTTTTTTTTTTAACATATTCTTTCTTTCCAGCACCCACCCCTTGTCGCTTGTCCCCGCTTCCAGACCCCTAGAAAGTCAGCTGCGTGAGAATCAGGGCTCTTACCTGTGTGTTGGCTATTGGTGCTAGAATAGTGCTTGGAACATTTTAGGTGCTTAATAAATAACCCATATACACACACACAACCCTGTATGGCTGTGCATATGATGTAGCTACGTGAATTTGTCCACAGAGACTTAGGTAGTAAGTTGATTATTGTTCCCCTGCCTACTCCCCACATGAAAATACACCACACTGTTAGTAGGAGATTAGCAGGATAGAATTAAGAATGGTTATTCTGTCTTAAAATTGTAACCAAAATGGGAGTGCCAGGGTTCCGACCTTGCATATGCATAGAGCATCAAAAGGACAGCGACTCCTGAAATCAGAGGAAACTCACAGATCTCAGGGCTGAAGACAACTGATCAGGACGACAGCATGCCCAGAGGGAGAATCTGCAATGTGGATTGGATCCACTTTGTTCTGTTTATATATGTGGTGGAGACGGTTGGCGGGAGGCAAAGTATAACCCTTTAGGATTCTGCTCACACATTATTGAGACTTCATATTACTTTTTATTATTTGGCCACAAAAATGGACATAATCTTTGTTGGCTTTAACATACCTACTGGTACTGCTTTCCCTATCCATCTTGCAAAATATAAGACAAGGCCAGAGCTTAAATTAAAATCCTCAGCTTCTTATCTCCTTCCCACAGGAAAGCAAATCTGTGTTGAAAACCGTAAAATTAAGAGGAGAGCAGGACAGCATAATTTAGCAAAAATTCATGGCACCAGACTCTGAGCAATATGACTGGAGGGATAGGTCAGACATTAAGAAGATGCTGCCTGCTAATGCAAGTTCCTTAAGATGATGCTCTGGAAAAAAAGGGCATGCCCCCCAAAAATACATATATCTATATATGTGTGTGTGTGTATGTGTGTTTATATATGTATGCATATAGATACACATATATATGTTTTTCTAGAAAATTGCTGCAATGCTTGCTCTTTATAACTACCCTAAGAAAATATCTTTGTAGATTGTTTGGCAATTACACTTTTTATGAGACTTTCAAAATGAAACTCAAAGCAGTTATTCTAAAGTATAGTTGAAATATATTCATTTTAAGTGTAGTTGAAATATATTCATTTTAAGTATAGTTGAAATATATTCATTTTAACATTTGGGTGTTGAGATTTTTGTTTCCATTTTTAAAAGGTTTTATAATAATATCCTCTTATCTCTGTGTCTGTCCACCTCCACTCCTAGCATTCTAAATTCCTTGTATTTGAGAAGCTCATTCTGTGTATTTGGCAAACTGTGTCATTAATACTTAAAAATTAGTAAAAGACTTTTTTTTCACACATTTACATGTATAGATGTTTGTGCCGAGGTGTATAGAGGAAAATCGTCTGGTGCTCTATTTAATAGTCGCCAAGGGCTGTATGAGCTACGCAAGTTCTGCCATTAGAGAGGAACTGATAATTATAAAATAGGGGTAAATCTAGTATGGAATTATATCATCATCAAAAAAAAAAGTATGATTTTTTTCTCCCCTTTGGTTTTTCTCCCCCATAAGTTTCTTTGGATGGAGGTTACAATGATAGGACATAGGGAGAATTAAGTATTACTAGGGTAATTGTTTCTCATTTTCCTAAGGGTAGCCCTTCCCCTTGGAGCCATGTACTTTTTGTGCCTAATTTGTAAAAAAAAAAAAAAAAACCATCAAATTCAAAATCAGTGTGTGTCATAGGTATAATCACTGTACACAAGTGTGTTACAAGAGCCCTCAACCATTCCGACATGGATTGATGTTTTAAGCAGTTCACATTGTGCAGTTTCAGGCAATTCCTCAAAATTTTTAAAAATATGAATATGTGCTTCTGGAAAAAACTGATTTCACATGCATTTTAGCTGACAGTACAGTAAAATCTCACTAATTCAAACTAATTATGGTGAAAGCATGTCTGAACTAGTGAATTCATTATATGTCTCTTAAATTCATGTTACTCATTACTATAGTATTTCTAAATAGAAATGTTTCTGAAACTGCTTTAATTAGTATTAATAGATGGGTTTAAAATCAGAAACAAACATCTTTATGTGCATATAATTGTGTTGAGTGTCCTTTCTTTTTTGGGGAAGAGGGTTATGGAGTCTCTTTCAAATGATCCCCCTAGAGAAGTTAGTTAATGGGTATAAAAGCACAGTTAGCTGGAAGGAACAAGATCTAGTAATGTCCTAGCACAGTAGGGGAATTATAGTTAACAGTAATTTGTTGTATATTTCAAAATACCTAGAAGAGAAGAATCGTAATGTTCTCAAGACAGAACAGATAAATATTTGAGGCAATGGATAGCCCAGTTATCCTGATGTGGATATTACATATTGTATATATGTCTCAAAAGATCACATGTACCCCCAAAATATGTACACCTACGATATGTCAGTAATAAATAAATAAAGTGATCCCTCTAATTTAGGCTGAACCTGCCTGAGTCTTGTTTACATTACTCATTTGCTTAGTCGCACTTTGTTAGGGAGTAAAAAACGACTTCAACTTTGTTGTCTGCAGTCAGAATGAGCACGGTTTCAAATGGACAAAGTCCAGGTAGGTTACCCGAACTCATAAAAAGTGTTGTTATATAGTTTTGGACTTCCAAATTATTAATAAATAATAAAACCTGTTTGTAAACAGAATATAAGATATATAAAGCACATTAAAACATAAAATGTTAATAATTAACTCCTGAAAGCAATATTTCATGTTATACACTTAAACTCGAGATTGGAAATTCCCTTTTATCAATTAATACTTCTGAAAACCGAAGAAGCAGAAGACTCACTGGCTGGCCGGGGCCTGAGGCATAGCGGATAGTCATGTTTGACCGACAGAGCTAGGAAATGTAAAAAAACGACATGATTCTTAAAGATGTTCAACTGTAGAATTACAAATTCTACAAACCGAGGGGATATCTCAGTGCCCCAAATTTATATGTATTGCGTTGTTTAAAAATTTGCCCTTCAAATTGGCAGTATTTATTAATTTATTCACTGGACAGTTTTTTATTGAGTGCCTTTTTTTTTTTGATGCTAGACATACATAACGAATTAAAAGCTTATAAAGCATTACTGAATTTTATTCCAGTAACTCTTTATTGAGCTTAACCCGAGGAGATAACCTAAAAGGGATTGTGGCTCTGTGTGTACAGAGATCCCGTCACACAGCATAATGGCGGGCAGGTCTCCAGAGGTGCCCTGGTGAGAACTGACGGTCTCTGGGTGGGACGCTCACGGGCTCGGGGCGTAGTTACCCCACAGGGAACGTCTGGACATGTACACGCGACGACTTTGTCACCCAGGTTGGGAGTGATTGTTGGGTTCTGTTGGCAACTACTGACTGCTCTCGTGTGATTTTTTTCTCAGCGAGGACATAAGAGCTGGGCACCCACAGTAACTGTCGACCTCTCGGTTCCTTTGCAGTCCAATAAAGTGCCCGTGGTGCAGCCGTCCCACGCGGTCCACCCCCTCACCCCCCTCATCACCTACAGCGACGAGCACTTTTCTCCAGGGTCGCACCCGCCGCACGTCCCGTCTGACGTCAGCTCCAAACAAGGTGAGAGCCCCGCCTGCCCAGCCAGGTTCCACCTCCAGTCGCCTTTGCTCCATGCCCCTGGGTGGATCCAAGGGCAGCCGTGCAAGGCAAGCGTGGCCCATTTGATGGCAATGCTTTAGACCCACGAGAGTTTGTTGCTTTTACTTTTCAAGATTAAAAACCTGAAGAAGGCCAGGCGCGGTGGCTCACGCCTGTAATCCTAGCTCTCTGGGAGGCCGAGGTGGGCGGATCCTTTGAGCTCAGGAGTTCGAGACCAGCCTGAGCAAGAGCGAGACCCCATCTCTACTATAAATAGAAAGAAATTAATTGGCCAACTAATATATATAGAAAAAATTAGCCAGGCATGGTGGCGCATGCCTGTAGTCCCAGCTACTCGGGAGGCTGAGGCAGCAGGACTGCTTGAGCCCAGGAGTTTGAGGTTGCTGTGAGCTAGGCTGACGCCACGGCACTCACTCTAGCCTGGACAACAAAGTGAGACTCTGTCTCAAA